>PYXC01001036.1:1492500-1715000 GCA_015244755.2 Tenualosa ilisha
GCGTGCATGTGTATGAGAGCATCTGGTTTTGGCTAAGAGGCGATAGCTCCCGAATTAGGCTGTTCCTTCCCACCCCTGATGCGAGTGTCTGCCAAGTCACAGATGATTACCCTCTCGTTAGGAGGAGCCGATCTGCTCTAAAGCTGCTCACTTAGAAACTTGTTTTTTTTTTTTTCACTGCAGGACGATGATGGAGGTCATTCCTTCATACTGTCATGGCATTTCGTTGTGGTAATTATTTTTCCAGGGTTTGAATAATTGTGCTGGTGGGTTCCAGATCATAGTAGTTGGGACGACCGAAGGCAGGGTTGCTGTCTGTTCCATGAAAGAGAGCACACTGAGCTGCTGCCTCCTATTAGCCTAGCATGACTGCACTTAGCCAGCACAATGATCATGCCAAATTCTCCCAGCGTCTCCGCCAAAGCTGGATTTCACTCACTTAATGATTTTTAATTATGTGTAACTCGCTTGTAACACATTCCCAGCTTTCAAAAGAACATTCAGTCTGCCTTTCCATCTCATATCTTGATTTGAAAAATGACCTAATTGAATATCTTTTCATTTTCAGCTAAGAGATAGCCATTTTTTTTTTTTACTTATCTGTACCATTTCTGGTTCTCTCTCTCTCTCTCTCCCTCTCTCTCTCTCTCTCCCCTCTCTCTCTCTCTCGCAGCAAACTCTGGAGAACAACCTGACCAATCTGGTGAAGAGGAACAGTGAGCTGGAGAACCAGATGGCCAAGCTCATCCAGATTTGCCAGCAGGTGGAGGTGAGTGTTAACCGCTGCTAACCGCTGCTCGCCAATATACTTGCCCCTTTGAGCCTTAGGCACCTGCCCTGCTCACCTGGGTTACTGGCCCTTTGACTGCTAAAGGAGAAATCCGACGTGATTCAGTCCATGGCCCTGTTACCTGAGCCACTGCCAGCCGCTGCCAGGCACCAGCCCTGCTCTGCTCACCTGGCTAGTGGCCCATTAACTCTTAGGCTACGGGCTCTTTTGACTCGGGAGAATGGAGATAATTGTTCATCCCATCTCTCTCTCACTCTCTTTCTCACTCTCTCCCTTTCTTCCCTTGTTCAGCAGCAGCTTGCTGGGGCTGGCCGGCAATCATGAGGACATTCATCATGATTAGGGAGCACATATGACTTCCACCTGAGTCACAGGGGAGAGCGGTCACAGCTCTCTTCTCCCTCATTTGTCTCTCCTGCTAGTTTTCCTTTTTTTTTTTGCTTTTTTTTTCGTGTGTCTTTTGTGCAGTCTTTCTATTTGTTGTATTATTTCTATTCAGGGAGAAAGAGAGAGAGAGAGTTGCGCTCAACCTTGTCATTCTGCACAGATGAGTAAAGCTATCTGGTAAATAATAAACGGAGGTCTTTCCTATGAAAACATGAGGACATACCGTATCTGTGCTGACATCTAGCAGAAACATACATCAAACTCTCTGACAACCTTCCTATACGAATCTACGCCTTTAGAGCTGATATGCCCTTCCTGAGATGGTAGATATTGATGACTGAGACATTTGGTATGGATTTGTCAGAGCGTAGACAGACAGAGGCAACCGTGGCTAGTCAAACAGCGCTTAAAGAAGAGTCGTGCACGAAGCCGAGGTAGCAGAGGAGGATAGCAGGGAAAGCAGTGACGGCTCCATTAATTTCTAATCATTTCACTGAATTTACACTTTGTGCGATTTTTAATTCAGTGCTATTGCTCTGTTACAAGAAAAGCCAAGCTTCAGAATATTTCATGCTATTTAGCAAAATTGAGTTACTGGCGAGAATGAGTGCATTGGGAATATTTTGGATTTGACGAGCGAGAAAAATTGAAAGTACTAAACCAAAGTCGTTCCCATTAATAAGCCACGAAGAAGGATGCTGGGAGTGTGGGCAGCCTTTCTCTTTAACCGGAGCCCATATTTTTCTGCCAGTAGGGAAAACACAGTGAGGTGAAACTGGGACAACAGCATTTAATGACACTGTCACAACAAGCGTCCTTGCCACGCGCTGGCTACGGAGTCAAGTGACGAGTCATTGTTATTTTATTACCTCTATTAGGCAGGACCCAGGGACATGGTTTGCACAGCCAGCAGGTTTGTGTCCTTGTCTGAACCTGACAGAGGAGTGAGTAAACAACGCTAGTAGACAAGCCAGAGGCAGGCGGAGCTGAGGTAGCTGTACTCAGTCATTGCCTGGGGCCCAGGAGAAAGAGGCAAACCGCACAGCGCGAGCTCCACGACGTGCGGCTAACCGGGCCACCACACCACTGCAGCGCGGCATTTCTATGCGTGACCCACATGACTTGGCTTTGTGTGTGTCGTTACGATAAGCTGGCTGCTGCTTGGCGGGGTAGCCGGCTCTCCTCCCACCCTTTACCCATCCTCCGACTGAAAACTCGAGCAGTTCAGTCAATCATGTTGACGCTAAGCTTCGCCTTGGCAAAATTGGCCACGGGATTAAGGCTTAAGGGTAAATCCTACCCCGGCGTATTCGTGTGTATATATATATATATATTTTTTATATCACCAAGTTAAAATGCTACGCCGAAGCTAATTTCTCTCTGATCTGGAGGGTGTCATCCAGCAAACTCGTCTCCGACTCTCGCCTCTCTGCAGTTCACCCCTTCGACCTCACCTGTGAATTATTCAGGTGCGCGCACACACTGCGGTGACATGTGCCACTAGCTGAGGGCCCAATTATCAGAAGCAGCGTTTCCAGGTAGCCAGCCACACACAAACAGACACAAGCTATGTTGAAAGGCCCAGTGAATTATTCAGCACCCACATAAGATTCATGAGTACATGTCGTCATGGCGGATGGTGTCTGGTGGAGAGATGGACTCCCCGGTGAGGGTGGTGCCGACCTGGTGAGCCCCCTCCCAGAGAGGTCCCTGCTAGGGAGAGAGGGATAGAGGATGTGGATGGGGGGGGCTTTGCTTTGCCTGTCTCCTTTTGTACTGATGCACCAATAGAAAGAGGGAAGCCACACGCTGGAGGTTTTCACTGTGGGTATGTGGCTGTGGCTGTGTGTGTGTGTGTGTGTGTGTGGCTCTTTGTGTGTGTATGCGTGTGTGTACCTGTGGCTGTCTCTGTGTGTGTGTATGTGTGTGTGGCTCTTTGTGTGTGTATGTGTGTGTGTATCTGTGGCTGTGTGTGTGTGTGTGTGTGTGTGTGTGTGTGTGTGTGTGTTGTGTTGTGTCCGTTCAAGTCCCGCAATCGAGAGCTTCGAGAGTCATTAGGAGTTTCCGTGTCAAGTCAACTGGGTGGGTTGTGTGGTGGGTTGTGGGTGGGTTGTAGGTGGGTTGTGGGTGGCTTGTGTGGTGGCTGTAGTTTCACTGTGGGTCAGTTTGCAGCTGCTGCTCTTGGCCGGTACCACCAGCACTGGGCTCCACTCCGCTGCTTCAAGAATGGGAGGAGGAAGAAGAAGAAAAAATACTTTTTTCTCTTTTCATTTTATGTTTTCATTGTTGTCTTCAAGAGGAATTTTTGTCAAAGATGCGGTGAGGTAAGTTGCTCCTGCAAAAGCAATCCAGTCGGCTTATTCTAATTGCGCAGATAAGATGTCCCAGCAGCGGTGCCCGTCGTCTTTAATCCCGCGGGAGCAGAAGCGGAGAAGGAGTCAGCGTTCCCAGGAACACCGGTTCCCTACAGGCACCTAAGCCTCGACTTGTTTTTCTCCACGTCTCGCCACAGAGCTAACCACATACTGTTTGACCACCTGTGTTTTTTTTCTCTCTCTCTCCCTCTCTCCCTCTCTCTCTCTATCCCTCTTTGGAGTCAACCTTATTTTGACACGTCCCTAGTCAGAGGCTGTGCTCATGGAAGATGCAGCGTGAAACAGAGTGCACACAGACACACACACACAGCACAGTCATGCATCTTTAATCCAGGCCCTGGAGTCTGCACACTCCACACAGTGAGAATGAGCGCAGAAATGTATCCAGTCGGGCACTTAGCTTCTTTTTTGGTGTCGCAGTTACCTCTCACAAGCATTTCATAGTCCCTCCACACTCTCTCTAAGTATGTCTCTCTACTCTCTCTCTCTCTCTCTCTCTCTCTCTCTCTCTCTCTCTCTCTCTCTCTTCCTCTCCCTCTCCCTCCCCCCTCACTCCTTTGCTTCAGTCTGTCTGGACCGAGCGAAGGCCGCCAGTAATTACTCTGGAGCCAAAACAAACAAGGTCACCACTCAGTGTGATAAATGCACTCTACTCTCTCAACCTCCATCTCTTGTCATCTTCTGAGACTGTGTTGGCTGGTCAGCCTGCTCCGTGTGTGCGGATGTGTGTGTGTGTGTGTGTGTGTGTGTGTGTGTGTGTGTGTGTGTGTGTATGTATCTGAAAGAGAGTGAGAACAGAGTTGCAAGGGACTGCAGTGCTCTAATGAGCACAGTTTTATTAATAAACCATCAGTGGCACATTCTGTTGTGTAGCGTGCTGAAAGATAGCACTTTTAAGAAGTGGCAAAAGTGTGGTGGTTGTGGGAAGTGGTGGAGGAGCTCCATTTCAGCAGGTGTTAATGCTCTCTGTGGCATTATAGCAAGCCATGGGCCCCCATCACATCCAGTTTATTCGCCAGTGTTTTCACTGCAGGAGAGCTTAAGTCTGACATATCCCCTACGTAACACGCCGCTGACTTATCCCCCTGTCACGCAAACATACGAACACACACCTCGCCCGTCACAGGCTGGGCTCCTCCTCGCTGCCAAAGCCCCTGTCTGCCACTGTTGTTGACCTGCTGGTGGGATAAATCTGCCTAAAGTGTCTGGGAGAGAGACGAATGCGCACGCCGTCAGAGACAAAGTGGCCTCCAGACAGCCATGATGGCGGGCTTGAGGTGTCGGCATGAATCTCCTCGGCTGCAGAGCCGCCACTCAGGAGGCTTTGAGAGCCTCCCCAGAAGGAGGAGGAGGAGGAGGAGGAAGAGGAGGGGTCAGTAGAGGAGGGTGCAGAAGGGAGCGCAGGGACGTAGGTGCCAGGAGCATTGGAGCTTCACTAGAGCCGAATGGAAAATACCGGAACACAAGCACTTAATGCCTCCGCCGAGATCAGAGCTCGAGAGATACGAGGACAAGTGTGTGTGTATATCCCCGCGAGCGAACAAGAGAGAGAGAAAGAGAGGGAGGGAGGAAGGAAGAGAGGGAGTAGGAGAGTTTATGTGCCTGTGAGGGGGAGGGAGGGAAGAAGAGTTGCAGTACAATGTCACCATGGCCTCTGATAGGGCATCTATCACCAGGCGTGGAAAAGAGGCCATCAGTTGTCTCTGTCAGTGGCTCAGCCAGGCTGCTGGGAGATTGCCCGTTCCATAGGCAAGTGATGGAGCAGCCTGCGCCCGCAGGAGAGCCTCTGCTACTGCCGCTAATTACCATCCCCCCGTAAAGCTGGCCTACTGAAATGGAATTGATGGTGTGTGTATGTGTGTGTGCCTGTGTGTGTGTGAATGCTGCAAATTAATGTTCCTGTGTGTGTCTTTGTACATATGTGTGTGTGTGTGTGTGTGTTTGAGATTAATGCTGCTTAAGTGGATTTTAACTAGTATAATGAGCTTTGTGGAAACATTGCCGTGCTGTGTGATGGAGGGGGAATCAGGTCATTCTCTGGTCTTTGATGGGGAGTCGTAACCCTGTGTAATTTAGTTTGAAAGTAGAGGAGGGATTGTGTGTGTGGGGGGGGGGTGGTCTTGCTATTGAGAAAGGAAGATGATTTACAAGCATAGTGCCAGAGAGGTTTAATCTAGACTACTGGGACCAACACTCTATAGTCCACCAAAGACATCCAGATATCCTCCATCTAACAGTCCATCAGAGACTTTAAGATCTTACAAACTTTAATTAACAACACAGTGTAAATGAATGGCATTACATGAGCAGGAACTTTATATAGAGAGTGCTTTTATACATACTGATTAATGAATGCAATAGAATTTCTAGGTAATTAAACATATAAGTATGTCTCTTTTCATGACAGAAGTTAATTTATTGATTGGTTTCCTATTTTAATTAAATGCAGGGGATGGGAAGTGAAAGGGCTTATGTAATGAAGTGGACTGAGCCCCCCGCACTGAGCATGTCTGTTGGGTTCTACAGGTCAACACTGCCATGCATGAAGCCAAACTGGTAGAGGAGTGTGACGAACTGGTGGAGATCATCCGTCAACGGAAGCAGGTCATCGCGGTCAAAATCAAAGAGTCCAAGGTACGGTTCTCACACAGCACTCAAAGCCACACACACACACACACACACATCCACACTCACAGCGACGTCAGCCAATGCATCTCAAAAGCTCAGAAAACACCTGCTTTGGAGCCAAAGACACCCATAACACAAAAGATGAAAAAAAAAAAAGACTTTCTTTGGTCCTTTGACAAGGTCTTCTCCGCAGAGGTGCAGACAGACAGACAGATGAGATGGTTGCATCCGCCGACGCCTGTCAGTGGCCTATTTAGCTCATGCAGACGCCACAGCTCCGTTCATCGGTCGCTCGGCGTTCGTCAGCACCTGTCTCCCTGCCGCTCTAGCTAGGCCTGTCACAGCCTGTCTCCCCGCATGCTCTAATGGGAACGGATGGCTGACATTTGGTGTGACAGCGACAGAATTTAAAGCGCTTTGGCGCGGCGACACCCCCTGCGCCTCTCTTGGGGAGAGACGCTTTTGTCAGGCTTTTTGATGTAACCCCAGATTTCGCAAAAGAGAGTTTAGCACAAAGGCGGAGGGAATCTGGTGTTAAGAGTGAGGATGGTTGGCTCCGATTCACAAAAAAGGAATTGAGTCTCATTAGATGTTCTAAGCACTGACACTTTGGCAGGAGGAGAGATGGAGAAGCCCCTGTAATAACCCGGTGCAGTAGCCTAACCCAGATAAAAGAGACCTAGAGACAAAGCAAAAAGTAGCCAATCCGTTGTGGAACACCAGTTCACATAGCAGCACTTAACAGGCTCTCTCCTCCTCAACAGCTCCATCTCTGTCACTCTCTTTCTCTCTTTCTTTCTTTCTTTCTCTCGCTCTCTCTCTTTTTTTTTTTCCTTCACCCAGTATGTTTGTCACCCAATTTCTGAGAGCTAGGCCAACTTTCTAGGTCTTCTTGCCAGAGCACAAATAAATGCTAGAGGCTAGAGGTGGTGGTAATGCAGACAGCCAGATAGACAGATATGGCAGGCATGCAGGCGGGGCCAGACTAGGGCACTGAGGCTTTTATCTGCTGCTGTTGCTGCTCAGGTCGCCCTTCTCCTTTCTTCTTCTCCCTTTTCTCCTCTCCTCCCCTCTTCTGCTCTCCCTCCTCTCCTCTTCTCCTATCCCTCCCCTCCTCCTTTCTCTCTCCTCTTCTCCTCCTCTCTCCCCCTGTCCTCTCCACAAGCCCAGGCTGTCTGTCTCCTGTCTCCTCCTCGTCACCACAGTTGCTTCTCCTCTCTCCCTCCTACTAGCCCAGCCTGTCTGCCTGCCTGCCCACTGCTGTCTGCCTCTGCCTCTCTACTGCTGTGTGTGTCTGCTAGCATGGCCCTCCGCAGAAAGCACTGGCTTGCCCTCAGAGGCTCATAGCCGTCTGCCAAGCCGCATTTCATTGCCGTCAGCAAGATCCAGGCTTTGGCTCGTCCGCAGCGTTTCTGAGGACGAGGGGCACGCCGTCCTCCTGAAATGGCCCGGGGTAGTCGTGCAATTTTGAGATCGCTGTCCGTGGCCATTTTCAACAGCAAGGCTCTCGTATGATACAGAGCCGAGGCGAATGCATGCGATCAGATTTTGCACAAGGGCCAAGCGTTTTCGCTACGCGTTTTGACACATGCATGATTCAGTGTTTCTTGAAGACGCTCTCCAAAAGATGAGGCACTTCTGTGGCGTATGCCGCTCCCAGAACCAACAGATGGGCTCTTGACAGACAGGGGATTGTAGAGTGCCTTGGTGTTTCTGATGAGCACTGTACATTTCCAGACATGTCAGTGGTCTTTTATTTGGCAATGTTGTTTTTGTTGTTGATTTTCTTGATTGATTTATTTATTTATTTATTTCAGCCTGAAGGGATTTGTTGTTTTGTTTTCTTTTCAGGGAGGATTTAGTCTGTCCCCTCTCCCAAGTGCTCATAATATCAGCTCTCAAATTCGCATCAGGGAACAATTTCCCTCGAATCGCCTTTCATTTCTTTCCTGGCAGACTTACACATTCACACACACACACACACACACACACACACACACACAGATAAATACACACACACACACAGATAGATACACACACACACACAGATAGATACACACACACACACACACACAGATAGATACACACACACACACACACCCATGCACACACAAAGAAAGAAATCAGCTTATTTTATTTGCTCTGTCTGCAGTGGGAAACTGGGCTGAGGATAAACAGATAAGATAGCGAGCGAAGTGAAACGCTCTTTAATTTGTTGCCCTGGGACAGCAGCGGTGGAGCCCTGTTGCGCTGTGAGGTCATGCAACCGGAGCACATGCCACGCAAGCAGCTCTCCTGCCTCAGGGGAGGTAGAGGCCCGAGCAGAGCAGAGCAGAGCAGAGCAGCGCTGCTTCTGTTTTATTTACCCCAATACACACCGCTGTGTCCGTGCCAGAGTTTGCCCCACTGTACTGGGTGCAGGGTTATGGCACAGTGAAGGGGGGGGGGGGGGGGGTCGATGCCGTGGGCCTGTTTGTCTGACTCAGATCAGCTATGTTATTAGCATCAGAGTTATCGTTGTTTTATTTGTTTTGTAGTGTTTGTATGCCTGTCTGTCACTGAGTCCGTGGTCTAGACGAGAGCCCCTAGACACTGATTAAGTGCACTTAAAGGCACTGTACTACTCATACTGTTTTAGCTGACATGAGCTTTCTGACATCAGCACCATTGATGCACCAATGATGACTACATGCTTACTGTATTTATGTGCTTCATGTTTTGGCCTGCCCAGGAATGGATGTGTTTGTGTTTGTGCTGATTTGAATTGTATTCTAGTTACTCTAAGTAGTTGTTTATCCAGATGTTTGTTTCGGCTGTTTCTTCTGAAGAACACTTTGTTTTTAAAAGAGGGGAAAAATGTTCACACCTGTCTTAGTTGGGTGGGGTGTTAATGCATATATTAGGCACTGGTGTCTGCAGAAACTTGTTTTCTCATTATTCCTGGTGTCTGTCCTTGTCTGTGTCTGTGTGTGTGTGTGTGTGTTTGTGTGTGTGGGGGTGTTTGATCAGGTGATGAAGCTGCGAAAGCTGGCCCAGCAGATTGCTAACTGCCGTCAGTGTCTGGAGCGCTCCAGTGCGCTCATCACGCAGGCGGAGAACAGCCTGAAGGAGAACGACCACGCCCGCTTCCTCCAGACCGCCAGGAATGTGGCTGAGAGGTGAGGACTCACGCACACACACACAGAAACAATGCAAGGAATGTAAGCAATTGTAAGCAATGTGCTCCTCTTGGTCACAGATTCAACATCACACACAAAAAGATACATAGACTTAGACACCACACACACACACACACACACACACACACACACAGAGAGAGAGAGAGAAACAGATGTAGGCAATGTGCTCCTCTTGGTCACAGATTCAGCATCACACACAAAAAGATACATAGACTTAGACACACACTGCGCGCACACACACACATATACATACACAGAGAGAGAGAAACAGATGTAGGCAATGTGCTCCTCTTGGTCACAGATTCAGCATCACACACAAAAAGATACATAGACTTAGATGCACACTGCACACACACACACACACATATATATGTATGACTAATCTAGCACACTAGCACAAACTACACACACAGGCCTCAAGAGCAAGACCTCTTGCCAGTAGAGCATAATGTGAGCCAGGGTGTGTGGAACAAACTTTCAGCAAGTCGGCACATTCTCTCCTTCGCCCCGGCACCCCTCCTCTTCCAGAGCTCTCTCTCTCTCTCTCTCTCTCCCTCGCCAAACGCCTCTCCCCCTCCATAGCTCTCTCTCTCTCTCTCTCCTCTCTCTCTCTCTTGTCTCTCTGTCTCTCTCTCTCTCTCTCTCTCTCTGTGTCTCATTCCAACTCACAGCAGCCCCCACCCTCTTCAGCACGTCCAGACAAAAGCCAGCATTCACCACCCCCAGTCTTTCACACATGCTGTTTCCTGGCCTGCAAAACACAGTGCGGACATTTGCAGTTGTTTCTGCAGTTCGTTTTTTTTTTTTAAATCAAGCAGCTTTTACAATGCTAGCCCTTGTTCGAGAGGCAACAAAACAGTTCATGCATTCAGCCTCTGCCAAGGCAGGACCAAGGAAGTGTGAGGCTGTGGAAGGTTGCCATTGCACTTTCACTGCCCTTTTCCTTCTCCTCCTCTTCTCCTCCTCCTCTTCCTCCCCTCCTCTCCTCCTTTCTTCCTCCTCTTCCTGCTGCTCATCTCTGCCTCCTGTCCATCTCCCATTTCAGGGTTGCTATGGCCACCGCCTCCTCACAGGTCCTCATCCCAGACGTCAATCTGAACGAGGCCTTTGACAACTTCGCCCTGGACTTCTCCCGGGAAAAGAAGATCCTTGAGGGCTTGGACTACTTAACAGGTACGTGAGTGTGTGTGAGAGAGGGAGAGGGAGAGGGACAGGGACAGGGACAGGGACAAGGAGAGGGGGAGAGAGAGAGAGAGACAGAGAGAACAGGGAAGGCAACTTGATTGACAGACAGAGGCATACAGGGAGAAAACAAGCAACAGAATTGAGTGAAGCAGATAGACAACCATGAAGGATTTGGGGATCAGCACTCTAGATAACAAGCTGACAAACAAAACATCACCCTATGATGGCCCCAGAACTGCAGTCAGGCACACCCAACCCAGTTTTACTGCCCTCCAGCTATTTGCCTGGAGAATATGTGGGTGGCTGTTAGATGCTGTGCAGGGGTGTATTTTTGATGATGTGTTTATATTGTGTGCAGGAGGTTAGAAGATTCTGCTTTCTCCTCACTCTTTCTCACCCTCTGTGTGTGTTGATTGACAGCTCCTAACCCTCCGTCCATACGGGACGAGCTGTGCACGGCGTCCCACGACACCATCACTGTGCACTGGACCTCCGAGGACGAGTTCAGCGTCACCTCCTACGAGCTCCAGTACACCATCTACACCGGCCAAACCAACTTCATCAGTGAGTTTTTGCCAGTCTGCTCTTAGTAGTACCTAGATACAGTTGCTGTTCCTACTATGCTGTTCTACAAACACACAGACACGTGCGCACACACACACACACACACACACACACACACACACACACACACTCTTCTATAGACACACTGGTACGTGAAGCCAGGTTTGTAAGATATGTTCTATATACACACACACACACTCTTCTATACACACCCAGACATGCTCCAGACCGGCGCATCACCAGTAAATCTTCCCCATTAGTACCCACCTTTCCCCTTTTGCCTGCAGTCATAACATCCCAGTTCCTTAGCCTTAAACCCCCTCATTCCCCCAAGGAAGAGGGAGAGGAGGAGGGAGGCTGTTTTCTAGAGACTTCTATTCCTCTGTCGTCCTCCACGCACTCCGCCCATCACCCCGCTGGCATCTCCTTCATCTGAGCCAGTCACCCACCCACCCAGTCACCCACCCAGTCATTCACTCAGTCAGTCAAGCACATGTGGGCAAGTACATCATCTCATGCCATGCTGTGCCAGAGCCAGCTGAGAGGCCTTCCTCTCTTATGTAACCTCCTATCAGCAAGCGGCAAGACTGACTGGCCTCTTCGCCCAGCAAACATTGAGGTCTCCATTCCCACACACCACACACACCACACAACACACACAACACACACACTCAAAAAAAGGAAATAAAGTGTAAATTCCTGGCTGGGATATCTAGCTGTGGAAGCGTGTCTTGATGTATGTCTGTGTGTGTGTGTGTGCGTGCGTGCGTGTGTGTGTGTGTTTGTGTGTGTGTATATCTGTACGCCTATGGCCCATTTTGCAGAGTGTTTATTTACTGAAAGATGCATGGTAATCTGATAAGAGAAGGGAGAATCATTTACCTTAGTGGTTGATGAGTGAGTGAGTGAGTGAGTGGTGTGTACTTTTGAGTGTGTGTGTGTGTGTGTGTGTGTGTGCTCGTGTGTGTATTTGTGCATCAGTGCATGTTTGAGGGATGGAGAAAGAGAAGCTGTTCAGGATCAGTGACACTAGGACAGGACTATAGAGTGAAAACTGATAACAGCTTGGCAGAGGAAGGAGGCTCACCCTTTCAGTTTCTCATTCAGTTCCCTCGACCTCTATCTCTCTATCTCTCTCGCTCTCTTCCTCTATATCTCTCTCACCCTCTCTCTCTCCATATATCATACACTGTCTCCACTTTTTCACTTCTCTCTTTGCTTTTGAGCCCTCTATCCATTTAATATCAGTTCCCATCTGTGACACACTCTCGCTCTCTCTCTTGCTCTCTGTCACTCTCTGTCACTCTCTCCCTCTCTCTCTCTCTCCCCCTCATTCCCTCCTTCCCCCTGCTCTGGCATGGCAGTCTGCTCCAGCCCACTCACACAGTGAGGCATCTGAGAGCAGAGTGGAGTGAGCTCTGCTGTACAAACACACACGCGCACACACACACACACACACACACACACACACACACACACACACGTACGTTTAGGGCCTGCAGAGCCCTCCACCACTTCTCTGCCCCCCAGGAGACCTCCACCAGAGAGACAGAAGGAAATGGAGAGAAACGTAAAAATGTTTGTTTGTCCTCTTCGTCTCGTCTCGTTGCGGTCAGGCACATTTCTTCTGTGCCACTGCCTCTCGTAGACACAGAGTGCCTTAAACGGAAGCACTAGCACTTCATCACCTACTATTTCCCCGCACTCCCGGGAGAAGCAATGCGATCCTCTCGCCTGTTTCTCCGACTCGACTGCTGTGACTCAGTGAGGAGGTCGGCCAGAGTGGCTTTCTTCCACGCAGTGCCGAGAAAGCCAAGAAAGAGATCACCGATTAGGAACTTGCAAAGACGTCCCGTTTAACAAGATCCATTGCATTCAGTTGTACATCTGGAAGTAGGCAGTATTTAGTTTTGTTTTGGTTTGGTTTGGCTTGGCTCTCTAACCCACAGTAAATAAAGCACGTCTTGCAGAGGTGACCAGATCTAGTGGCCAGATTGTTGTAAACAAGGCAGTGCAGCTTGTTCATGGGAACGGCCTTTTTGTTTTTTTGTCCTTTCAGCTGAGACCCAGGTAATTAACAGGCTGGCATCGGCACAGAGGCAACCCCCGGTGCTTAATTAAAGGAGAAGGAGTGGCAGCTCAATTAGCAGCGTCTGCTAGGCCCTGAGTTAGCATCGGAGGCTGGATGATCACCTCCGTCCTCCTCTTCCTCCTCCTTCCACCTCCTCTGTTGTGGTCCAGGGTTCTCAATTACTCGGGCAGATTATTGACCGCGGGGCGGCCTAATGGCGCAGACCTCGGCTCTCGGCATCGGCTCCTGCGGCGGGCGTGTTCAGGCCGTGTCTCTGCCTTAATTAGCACTGACGTTAGCAATTGCTCTTTGGCCCCAAATCTTCTAATGACTTTGACTTGCGCTGGAGTGTGTGCTGTGCAGTGAACCCCAAGCTTTGAAACATGCTCCCGCCCCTGACCTTATTTTAATGGCAGTTTAATGGCCCTGTTCGACCAGCGCCACTGTAATTCAGGTGGTGGCATCTGCCCTCAGTAAGGTGCGAATAGCGACTTTTTTTTGTTAGAATGTCTGTGGAGTCTTTGTGTTATTAGCACATCGCCGTTCCCCATTTCGTACTTAACCCAGCGATGATTTGTTTTTTGTTTCCTCTCTCCCGAGATGCTTCAAAGCTACATTCCTCAGCAGGCGCTGTCAATCAAAGCAAGCCGCACAGCATTTCTTCTCCTGTTCATTAACACAGTAGGTGAGACCTAGTGACCGCAGGCGTATGAGAAGAACTCTGCATCCTGAAGCCTGACGCCGAAGGCTGGATCTTCTATCACTCTGCCTCTGAAACCGCAGGCGCTGAAAGTGGGATTCATAAATTCATAGCCAGGTCCTTCGGAGGACCTCGCTCTACCCTGTAGCTGGGATAAAAGCACCAGTCTCATGCTCATGCTCGTGCTCGTGCTCATGCTCGTGCTCGTGCCTGAGTGGGTGTTACAGTGAGACGGTTGTTTACTCTGTCTCGTGCCAGTTGATCTTTTTTGGCATTGCTGGTCTTGAGATTGGCGAGGCATGCCCTGTAAAAGACTGGCACTTTTTGGTGCATTACAAATGCACTTGTACGTGCTAAAGGTGCCGGCTGACGCCTCGCCGAGCAGCATCAAAGTCAGTTCCACACATCTCTCTCTCTCTCTCTCTCTCTCTCTCTCTGGGCTGGGGGCGGCTCCTCTCTCTCTGTGGCTGGTGGGGCCTCACGTTCTCTTTCTTCTGCTCACAGAGGCAGACAGGCACAAGCCGACGCAGGGAGGCTGGGAACAGATTCCCTCTCCTCTCTTCCTCTCTCTCTCTCATTGCCCCCCCCCCCCGTCTCACATTCTCTCATCCGCCTATCCGCTCTTTATATGGTGTCCTGTCTGCCTATAACGACACAGGCTCTCCCTGTCATCAGCGGCGCTTTGATGTCTCTGGCAAGGCGTTGCGTGGGGCAACGTCAGACAAAGCCAGTGTCGGTAATAGAGGCAGTGTTATTGTAGTTTGCACAGCTAATTCAATGCATCAAAGGGCCAATATTCAAAGGCGTATTACATTTCTGACAGGAAGTCATTTCAGGGTCCTCAGTGTTTTTTCTCACCCCGCTTGTTATACAGCAAGATTTTGTTGGAGGTCTTTGTCAGACTTTTTTTTCAGTCAATTAGAAATGAGTTTGGAGCTGCAGAGTCAGATTCTTTTAACAGTATGCTGGCATGCCAATACTTTAACTTCTCTATTTATTCTCCCCCCAACTGCACACACACACATACACACACACACACACACACACACACACACACACACCACCACCACCACCACCAAGAATCAGACTTTCTTTCTTTAGTTGCGCCATGTTAAGAATTTATATTTACAAGCAGTCTTTGCTATTACTTATACATGTGGTTGGCCATCCCCTTTTAATAATTCAACAGAGGCCCCTGCCAAGAGGGACATTTAAGTCTGGCCTAAGAGCATCTTTTTTTGTTCCTGCGCCTCTCTCTCAAGACATGGGGCCAGTTCTTTTCTTCCCGGAGGGAGCTTTAAAACAAAGAGGAGTGTGGTAGCAGACCCCTGTGTCCCACTGGCAGACTGTGGGAATGTTCAGAGTGCACTCATTACATTGCAGCCACTTGTCATCAGCTCCTCATGGCAAGTGGCCTCACTGCCTCCGCTCTTATTTGGAAAGCAATAGTGTGGGTGTGTGTGTGTGTGTGTATGTGTGCGTGTGTGTGTGTTGGTGTGGGTGTGTGTGTGTTGGTGTGGGTGGGTGTGTGTATGATGGTGTGGGTGGGTGTGTGGGTGTGGCAGAGTTTTGAATCTGCTGAATGAGTGTCTGTTAACCAAACCAAACATTTTACATGTGCTTACTTAAACAGGTCAGCAGACTCACATACACAAAATAAATGCACACGCACACGCACACACACACACACACACACACGCGCACAATCAAAAAGTTGCACATTCTCAAACACGCAGAGGACACTGTGTGGTGTCACCAGCGGGCCTCATGGTTCAATTGATCTTCCCTATGGATTTGTATGTGCCAATGCTTTGCCATTAGTGTGGCGCCTGTTTGTCTCGGGCAACAACACACAACGAGAACGGCCCGCTGAGACCCGTCGCCATACGCAACTCGACATGTGATGTGTGTTCAGCCAGATGGATCAAAAGACCGTAGTGGGGTGGGAAGGTGGGGGTGTAGCACCGCTGATTCCCGCTCACCTTCCTTCAAAGCCACACACCCCCTTATTGTTCTCAGTCAGAGCTGCAGTCCAAACGAACTGTTTCACATGTTCTGTGTTGCCTTCAGGACGGCACAGGATCAGATAGATTACTTATCACTCCAAGGTTGGCTGAGAGCTTGACAGCGCTGGTTAATCCCGATGAGGGAATATCTTTGTAAACCCGTCACACTGACATGATCCATTAGAAATGCTACCAGGTTCTATTTGATTTGGCTTGAAAGGCTAATACGAAGGCGATTGCCAATTGCAGTTGGGGTTGTTTTCTGGTGCAGAATGAATTAGTCTCTCTCCCTCTAGCTGGAGCGGACTGTTAGTTTGGTTGCAAGGGTTTGCTGAAGTTGTTTGTGTTTTTCGTCTTTGTCCCGGGCAGGTCTGTACAACTCGGTGGACAGCTGGATGATCGTGCCCAACATCAAGCAGAACCACTACACTGTGCACGGCCTGCAGAGCGGCACGCGCTACATCTTTTTCGTCAAAGCCATCAACCAGGCGGCAGCCGCAACAGCGAGCCCGCCCGTCTCAAGACCAACAGTGAGTACCCGCTTTCCTAATCGTGCCCTGCCCACGTGATGCTAGCGCACACACAGAGCTCCACCCAGAATGGAAGGTTCTGGAAGAACAGACGGGTCGATAACAAGTGACCTCTCTCTGTAGTTCTGCGCCGTTAATCAGGTGACTGATTCTCCATGGAGTCAGGATGCCAAGTTACGTTACTGTTCAGAAAAGAAAAAAGAACAATTCTGTAGGTCTGTGTTTGCTGTTCTTTGTAAATGGAAAGCACACCGCATATAAAGAGAAGCTGTCTGCTCGTTCCTGCCATTCCTCACTGAGTCAGCCTGCAGCTCAGCACTGCTCTGCCTTTGAGCAGCTGTCCTGGAGGAGTGCTGCTAAAGAATCATAATTCTCCCCCAAATTAAATCAGTCAGCCTTTTGGCTCCTGTCTGCCTGCCCTGCCTGCCCCATCCCTCCTTTCTAGTGTAACTGTGAGATCCCCTGCCCTCCCTCTCTCTCCTCTCTCTCCTCCTCCTCCTCCTCCTCCTCCGTGTGGCTCTCGCCCTGTGCCATCAGCTCTTCATCGCGGGCAGCCACCCAAGCGTGCTGATAATGCCATTAGGTTTAGCTCCCCAGACACACACACCCTTCTCGGCCCTTGTTGGCTGGTGGTGAGCGGCAGGTAGCTCCCTCACCCACACACACACACACACACACACACACACACACACACACACACCCCTCTCACTCCCAGCCCAACCCAGTCACTCACATTACACGCGATCAGAGCCCTCGACTAGCCCCTCACACACCCAGAGTTCAATTACTTTACAAAATGGCCTGGAACCAGGGCCTGGTGGCTGACTGCATTAAAATGGATTATTGCATCAGAGGCTTTGCAGACTTACCCAGGGAGGAGAGGGGGGAGGGGAGGAGGTGTGGAGGTTAAATGCAGGCTATCTACAAGCAGCAGCCACACCAGAAACAGTACCCCACCCCCCCCCACCCACCCTTTCCTCATCTCTCCTCTCCTTTTTTCTTTCATCCCTCTCTCTCTCTCTCTCTCTCCCGCTCTCTGGCAGCCATTTATCAGTTGGCCCCGCAGCACAGTGCTCTCGCTGTCTCGCCTGTATCACTCCACTCTGGCGCCCGAACTTCTTTGTATTAACGGGGTGTCAGTCAACCTCTGTGGCCTCTTTTCTCTCTTTCTCTCTCTCATCGGATCCCTCTCTCCCTTCGCCTTTGCCTCAGACCCACAGCCCTCACTCACCAGACTCCTGCTTACTCCCACTGTATTGTCTCCACATCATTCCTCCATCTGTTTTTTCTCTCTTCTCTTTTGCTTGCCTTTGACTGTTGGCCTTGCTCTTTCCCTCCCTCCCTCTTTCCCTCCCTTTCTCCGTCTTTCTCTCTTTATCTCTGTCTCTTTCTCTCGCTCTGTGTGGGGGGTCTCTTTTTCACCGTATCGTTTCAAAAGCAGTATAAATTCTGTAGAGAGTGAGTGAGCGAGGGAGCGAAAAAGAGAGCGAGAGAGAGAGAAAGAGAAAGAGAGCGAGTGAGTGGGAGTGAGAGGAGTGCGATGGCGTGCCATGTCCGCCCACCTCTCGCTGGGTTTGATAGAGACAAACCTCCCCTGCTTGCATCCTGCCAGTACCGTTTCCTTTAATGCTCAGCCCAGCCAGGCAAGCACCATCGCACACACGCACGCACACACACACACGCACACACACACAGGTACCACCACCGTGCAGTCTTAACAAGGCCCAGAGGAATTTTAAAAAACTTGTGGTGTATTCACCACGAGGCCTGTCATCCATTCTCTGGCAGTGCCATTTGGAGAGAGAGAGGGAGAGAAAGAGAGAGAGAGAAAGGGAGAGAGAGAGAAAGGAGAGAGAGAGAGAGAGAGAGAAAGGGAGAGAGGGAGAGGAAAGGGATAAGCCGGGTCCCTGGTGCACAGTCAGATGTGGAGTGCTCTTGTGATGCCAGCCACCCCTCACAAGAGAGAGCCACGTATGCGGTCCTCTAGACCTGGCAGATGTTGCACCTGCCAGCCAACCACCCCACTTTCCCCCCTCCTCTCTCTCCCACCCCCTCAGGGGCCGCGTGTCTCTGCAGAGCACCCAATGAAACCCCCCCACTCTGGCTCCCTCTCGCCCGCAGCTGTGGCCCGGGCCCATCTGCCGTCTCCAGAGGATGGCAGGCTTCTGTTCTGATCCAGGAGGACTCGGTTTCCCCTCCGGGCTCAACTTACCCCAGTGTCCCCCTCCCCCTCTCTGGATCTCCACAAGCGGCTCCAGTGCTGCTGTCTCAGGCATACTCATGAGATCTAATGCTGGCTCTGTTAAGACCAGCCATTGTGGTTACTTGCTGCAGAGTCAGTAGTCATGAGATGCAACGTTGTCTGTATTAAGAATAGTCACTAGGTCAGAAGTAGTGTGAGTGTGTGTGTGTGTGGGGTGGGGGGGTGGGGGGCTTGACAAGGTACTTCGGCTGTGTACCATGCCAATCTGACTGTCCACTCGGACCTGGACACTAGAGTCCAGCTGAGGTCATTTCTCGTTTCTGTCTCCTGTCTGTGCTTCACTGTCTGTCTTGTCTATGTGAAGTAGCCTAGCGTGAGCATGTAGAGGTATAAGTCTAAATATTAATGTATACTCTTTTGATCCCGTCAGGCAATTTAGGTCTCCTGCTTCTAGTCCATCCATCAGTTTGTGGCACAGGCAGCACACAGTGAACACACACACACACACACAGTGAACACACACACACACAGAGTGAGGTGAAGCACACAGTGAACACACACACACACAGTGAGGTGAAGCACACAGTGAAAACACACACACACACACACACACAGTGAGGTGTGTGAGCTGCTGTTGCGGTGCCCAGGGAGCAGTGAGGGGTTAGGTGCCTTGCTTCCAAGTCCTTGATTCCTAGTCCGAGGCCCTAACCAGTAGGCCACGGCCGTCCCGATGCGGTCCGCCATATATATATATATGTCAAAGGCCTAAACAGGAGGAGAAAAAGGACTGAAAGAAGAAAGGTGTTCACTTATCCTACCTCCCCTCTGTTCTAGCTTCCTCTGTCAAAGCCTTGCCTTCATCTTTTGCATGTCTTCTTCCTCTCCCACCATTTTCTATCCCCTCTCCCATCCTGTGTGTGTGTGTGTGTGTGTGTGTGTGTGTGTGTGTGTGTGTGTGTGTGTGTGTGTGAAGGACTTCAGAGAGCAGAGAAGGAAAGCACATGGGAGCTGGAAGGCGTGAAACCTGCCTGGTGGCAGCGGAGATAAATGATTCATGCCTGATGAAGAGACTAGAGATAGGTGTGCGTGTGTGTGTGTGTGTGTGCATGCCTCAGTGTTTGTGTGTGCTTATATAGATGCGTGTGTGTGTGTGTGTGTGTGTGTGTGTGTGTGTGTGTGTGTGTGTTTGAAGGGAGATACAGAGAGAGTGAGAGACCCATCCACTAGTGTCCCCATTCTCTTTTATTTACCATCACTTCATTCAAATGCCAGCCAGGGCCAGCGTGACAGTGTTGTTAAGAGCAGCTCAGATCACGCAGAGGACAGCAAGAGGAGAGGAGGGGAGGATGGTGCAACAGAGGAGGTTTAAGGGGGGCGGGAGAGTGGGGGTGGGAGGACATCAAATGGCTCTTTGCAGGCTTGTGTGCTTGAAATCAAAGTTTGGTTTCCCTTCCCTCAGCGCTCATAACGATAATGCCTTTGAGAAGGCTAGCACTAGGACCATGAGGCTTAGGCTGGGGGCATGGAGAGCAGAAAGCAAAATATTATCTGGTCAACAACACACTCCTACCCTAAACCCAACACTCACTCATCATTATTAAGCAGATTGTGCAACATGGCACCCTAAATTTTGCAGAATTTTCTAAGGGGGGCAGACGGGACTGTGGAAAGCAGTGACCTCAGCATAGGCAAGCGGGGAGGGAAGTGGTGAGGCCGAGCAGACGGGGCTCCTCACCGCAGGGGCTTTTCAGCAGGACAGCCTCAGCGAAAATCACCCTCTTATCGCACACATGCATCAGTCTGACTGGACAACTCAGCTCTGATGGCGGAAGAGCAGTAGCGACCACAAAACTGCATATCTAGTGTCTAGCCCCCTTGCCTCCTCTCTCTCTCTCTCTCTCTCTCTCTCTCTCTCTCTCTCTCTCTCTCTCTCTCTCTTTCTGTGTGTGTGTGTGTTTATACTGTGTTCATATTTTGTGTGTGTGTGTGTGTGTGTGTGTGTGTGTGTGTTTACACAGTGATCATATTGTGTGTGTGTGTGTGTGTGTGTGTGTGTGTGTGTGTGTATGTTTGTGTGTGTGTTTTCACTGTTGTCTTATTTCGTGTGTGTGTGTGTCTGTGTTTACACTGTGGTCATATTCTGTGTGTGTGTGTGTGTGTGTGTGAGATATAAAGTGTACCTTCAGTGAAGCCCCCCCCCCCAATCTCACCTTTCCCAAGGGCAACAGGAGGCTTTTTCCTGTTGAGTAGACCAATGAGATCGGAGCTGGACTCGATTCTGTCCAGTTACAACCGACTTTCCCGTCCCCAGACGTCTGACCGCACAGACATGCCAGGCTCAGTATCGCATGACATGCAGGCCCAAGGGCAAGCACTGTGTACATGTTGACGCGGCCCATCCCTGATAATATTTACTCATCTGACACACACACACACACACACACACACTCATCGCTCAAGCTGTCGGCGGCTCACACGCGCCAGAAAGGCAGCCCTGCGTGAACCAGCGGGTCTGCCCAGCAAAGGCATGTCCCTCCGGGAGAGCTCGCCTGGGTTTTCCCTGGGTGGGGGGGGTGAGGTGGGCAAAGCCAGGTGCTGATGGTGAAATGTTACCAGTGTAAATATTTCACATGCTAGCGAGTTTAATCCTGCTTGCGTCGGTCTGCTTACTGCCATCATCCAAAAGCCTCAAACAGGTTGATGACTCTGCCCAGGCTGTGTTTAACATCTCAGCCGTGCCCTGCTATTTCGGTCTCCTAGTCGTTTTCAGAGTTACATAACCCTGCTGTTGCCAGTTACCCTCACCAGTTCCTCCCCAACTCCCTAACTGTGGAGGGATGCACGTCTCTGTGCTACTGAAGACTGGCCAAGCGTTAAGAATCTCCGTAAAACAAGGGGATAACGATGAGCTCACACTGGGGCGAAATGCCCTCTAGCAAGTCTGTTCCTCCTCACCACTGTTTCACGTCAGTTGATGGACTGTGTTATTTCGGGGGGGCACTTACTCGGAAGGCACCAAACCTAGCATTAATGGCAACACCGAGCTCTCCAAGTGCTTCGAGATGAGCTAAAACCACATAGGGGCGTTTTAACAAGTGCTACAAATGAGTCTGCATGGAAGAACAAAAGTCATTTAACGTCCCCCCGGCAATTCCCCCGTGGTCCGAGAGCAGAATGCACAATGAAAGAAAACGTCTCCGGCCCGACTTAATACCCTGCTTTTATTCTTTTCCTTATTGAGCACGATATTGGTGGATTTGTCTTGGGAATGAGAGAAACGGCCAAGTTTGCCAATTTGATTAAATACATGCTGTCGGTGTACTCTGAATGAAATATCAGAAAAGGAATTATGGGATGCCGAAGGAATGCATTATGTTTCCCATCATAATTTGCCAATCTCAATGCATTTGAATTACCCACTGTCCTCGCCATGACCTGCTGGCTACTGCCCATGCTGTTCAGCCCAGGCCTCCAGTTGTCAGTGGCGAATGCAGAAACGAGCCGTCTTCTGAGAGGGCGCGCCAGCGCAGTTGGCAGAGACAGTGTGTCGCACTGTCGTTGCATCATCTCGGATCTTCGTCTCCCCGGTCAGTCACACATGCGCATGCGCTGTCCTCATTTTGTTTTTTGTTTTTTTTTTTGTCTCCCCTCGTGGTCCCCAGAAATGCCCGAGCCAGAAAAGCGGGAGGGTTTGAAAGCGTCTGCGCTAGCAGCGATAAGTAGTTCAAAGACAAGCGGCATGCTAATGTAATTGGCTTCAAGCGGCCCCGGCGCCCGAGAGCATCATGGGCCAGTTGAAGTCGCGAAGCTCTCTCTCTCTGTCTGTCTCTCTCTCTCTCTCGCTCACATAGCACAGATTATTAGGGCTTGCTTTGTGAGGAAGGGGTCGGTGGGGAGGGGCTGGTTTTTGCATTGTTTTGCCGTTAAGTCTGCGCTGGCATTGGGATGCGTGTGGCATCTAAGCGTAAAATGCCAGGTCTGCGGGGTCCGTAAGGGATGACCTCTACCTCCCTCACGTGGCACCCTTGAGGCGAGCAAAGATTCTTCATAAGCTCAGTCTCTACCACCCCAGCTTTATCCTCACTTCACCTCTCCTCTCCCCTCCCCACTCTCTCTCTCTCTCTCTCTCTCTTTCCTCCCTCGCTCTCTCACCCTGTCTTCCTCTCATCTTCTTTGCCCTTCATCTCTCCCTCAACCCATGATCAGCCAATTAGGAGCGAAAGCTTCCACCCAAGAGCCAGCTTCAAAAATGTGCAAACTCACAGCCAGATAGATGACTTCTGTTTTACCCTTGGCCTTCTTTAAAATTCACAAATACAGTAGGCGGCTGCGCTGTGGCTCTCATGACATGAAAAGCAGACCACACTGAGTGGCAGCAACCAATCTGACATGAATAATTCTCAGCACTCTCAGTGATCCCCCGTCTGTTGGCAGTCTTATGGCTCTGGGTGACTCAAATGCACTAAGTGCTCTCATTTCCAGAAGTTTCCGAGTGACTTATGAATGTTGGTTAAACTTAACAACTCCCCCACCCCCACCCCGTCTCCCCTTCCGTTTCCTTCTGATCTTCTGCCCACAGGCCAGCCTTTCAAGCTGGACCCCAAGACGGCTCACAAAAAGCTGCGCCTGTCCAACGACTGCTTGACCATGGAGAAGGACGAGAGCTCGCTGAAGAAGAGCCACACCCCGGAGCGCTTCAGCAGCACGGGCGCGTACGGCGCCGCCGGCAACGTCTTCATCGACAGCGGCTGCCACTACTGGGAGGTGCTGCTAGGAGCCTCTACATGGTGAGTGGCCAAGGGAAGACATGGCACATGAAATGGTTGTTTGGCTTGATATTCGGTGCAAATTTGAGTTTGAACTATTTCCGCTCCTACCTGCAAGCATCTAATCCACCCCACCCCCCCGCCCACACCACCCCCTCCCCTTTCCTCAGGTACGCACTGGCGTCGCCTACAAGTCCGCACCCAAGAATGAGTGGAGCGGCAAGAACTCGTCCTCATGGGTCTTCTCGCGCTGCAACAACAACTTCCTGGTGCGGCACAACGGTAAGGAGCAGCTGGTGGAGGCCTCGCTGCAGCTGCGGCGGCTGGGCGTGCTGCTGGACTACGACAGCAACGCGCTGTCCTTCTGGGACGCCATGAATGCACAGCACCTGCACACCTTCCACGTCTCCTTCCTGCTGCCCGTGGCGCCCACCTTCATGATCTGGAACAAATCGCTCATGCTGCTGTCGGGCCTGCCGGTGCCCGACTTTGTGGACTGCCCGGAGCAGCAGGAGGGCCTGTGTCGCCAGCAGGAGTCGCCCTACGTCTCGTCCACCATGAAGGGCTGCCACTGAGAGAGGAGTCTGGGGGAGGGATCTGTGGGGTGGAGAGGAGGGGCTAGATCAGGGTTTTATGCTGGATGGACTGAACTCTGTCCTTGAGGCTAATGGATCGGACTTGAGCTACTGCTTAGGCTGCCAGGCGGCCGTCGCGAAAAGGTCTTCCCCCTTTTTCCGGAATCTTCCTCCTCATTCTCTTTTCCGTCTCCTCCTCCTCCTCCTTCTCTTCCTTTTCTTCCTTCTCTTCTCATGTTTTTTGGTTTTCGA
This sequence comes from Tenualosa ilisha, assembly GCA_015244755.2. Lineage (NCBI taxonomy): Eukaryota > Metazoa > Chordata > Actinopteri > Clupeiformes > Clupeidae > Tenualosa > Tenualosa ilisha. Next base: position 1,516,712 of record PYXC01001036.1, read on the forward strand.
TCCTCATCGTTTTAATGCTCCTTCTCTCTCATTGGTGGGTTAACGTCACCCGTGCTTCTCAGTTTCAAAGGATGCGTTTCGTTTTTGCAACACTTATAGTTTGATAGTTTTCCAAAACAGCTGAAAGAGTCGACACGTTTTGACGTGCGACATGTGACTACTACTTGCGTTATATGCGTTGACCTCTGATGAAGACCAAGATGAAGATGATATGATGATGAGGAAGAAAAGCAATTGTAAATTATCTGTCACTAACAACTTGGTTTGCTTTTTGTCCGTTTTGTTGTAAACCTGATGCACTTTTTTAGATTGGTTTTAATGCCCCTGTGTGTAAAAAAACAAATGAATTGAATTTGGACAGGGTTGCTCTTCCTTTAGATAGAATAGAAGAGGTTTATCTTATTAATAAAAAAAAGGGATAAAAAATTTGATGTTTCTACCGAAGTAATGAATTTACTATCTGATGGAGATGTAACTCACAGTTTTTATCGTATTCAGGGAAGACGAAGCAATCTGTTTATTTGCGATTTGTTGTAGACGTTATGGCATGATATGTATTTCCTCTGTGGTTTGTTCACTCTCCTTCTGTTTGTACTTTTCTTTTCTTGTGAAAAGCATGATACAGTTAAGTATGATCCCACTGGCCCCACGTAGTCAACAACCATCCAACCCTATCAGTAGGTTTATTGCACCGTGAAAAAGAATGACCCTTTTCTACACCCTCCGTTTAGCACTGCTCCATCACCTGCTGCATTAGAGTGACAGGCGGAGCAACATGGAGTCATGGATGTACTTGTTGTATTGAGCCATTTGCATTCATCGAAAGAAGTCCATACTTGTGTTTTTTGGATGCATTCAGACACGTGTATGAGCATAACTAACCATGGCAGCTGCCTAAACTGGCCAAACGTTTTGGGAGTAAAATGATCTACACTGAATCACCACAGTTGCAGAAAACTCATCAAATGATTTCATTATTCTCATCAGTATTTAGTGTTTATTTCCTTCATATTCTTCCTAGTCTGGTGTAGGTGTTTGACGATCTTCCTCTGTGGAATATTCAGGGCTGAGCTAAGAGGATCCCTTGAAGACAATCACTAGCAATGCAGGCAAAGACAAAAGTGTGTAGCAGGGCAAACACATGGGAATTACTTGAGACGTTAGAGGCAGTGCAGCGCTGTACTTCTTCACTTGCTCTGGACACCATTGCCATTGTGCTCGCATAGGGCTTAGGAGCAGAAACATACTACTGATGCCACTGGCTTGCGTTGTTTTCCTCGACATATCAATGGCTACGCTCTTCTCCTGGATGTTGGCCTATCTCTTCCAGTCTGTCATTCTCCCTGATGAGCCATGGCTGGGGTGAGCAGGTATCCACTCTGACAGGATAAAATGTTCCTCAGGATCCGCCTGTAGATCTTTTTGTTGGACCTTCAGTGGTGGCGCCTCTATTGTAACTGAGAGCAATGGAGCTTTTGAGCGTGGTAAAATTAGTTTTTAGAGGGTTGATATTAGTTGAAACACCATCTGTCCCGCCCCCCCCCGACCCTTGAAATTTTACATTCCAAAGAACAAGAGCCTTGAGTGGTCTGAAGAAGTGCAGGTGTGACCTTCACTTAGATTTTTTGATATTTCCAAGGTCTTAGCAGGGGGGGAAGATAGCGCACAACGCCAGAGCCATGTCTAACTGTTGATCTCTAAACTAGACTGATATGCTCAGTCCATTTATGTCCATGTACAGTATATCACCCGATCGTGACCATATGACTCGGGGCTCAGCGCTATTCCATCTGCTCCTTGCCATTTGATAGGCACTTTCATTAGAAAAGAGTAAAAATACACCCAGCAAAGTATCACGCTCGATCCACTGGTGTCGCAACATATCAGGTTCTCATAAAACCATGTCTCTCCGTGAGCTTCATATTGTGAAATCTGCAGAAATAATATTACTTACATTTTGTAAATGACCTTAATGATATATTTTTTTTTTCTCTCTATCTTTTTGGGTTTCTATTTGCGAGTTTTTCATTACTTAAAACGTTCTTTAGAAAAAAAAAAACACACTTCTCATCTCTGGTTAACAACAGTTGAACAAATTCCATTTCTTGTGATGTTTCAGAGCTTTAAGAGGTGATCAAATCAGCCATGCTCATCTGCTTCATGCTTCTGTTTCAATAAAGATGACTTTTAGAGGAAAAGAATGTAAATCATAGGGGGAAATATATATTATATAAGAATTGTATAATATACAAGAAATATATATATGAACTATTGTTATTTATGTGAGCTAAAGTCCAATTAAAAGTCTGATCCCAAACAAGTGGTGTGTGGTTTGTGATGTCCTTTGCCCTGCCTGTATCCACTTCCCCACGGTGCACCTTGAGACAGAGTGCAGTGCGTGCGGAGGGGAGTAAGGGAGCGTGTGCGTTGCGCCCTGTTCTGTGCGGTCGACTGGCACGCCATCCACTGCCCGCGGTCACGCAGAGGGGGCAACGGCCGCTCTCATCGTCTGTCACTGTTGGTCTGGTGCAATGCTGGGGCAGGCTTACGTGCGAGAGCATGAGGTCTGGGGCAAACTGGTTCAGCAGATGGGCGTGTAACAAGCTGAGGGGAAAAATCTGTATTTCACCCCAGGCTAGAAGCATGCTGTGAAAGAAGCAGATCCTCCATCCGGGTTTTATTACAGGCTTAAAGAAAAAAAGTATGAAAGCGTTTTGTTGTTTGACACTTTTCCAGTTTTACTGCCTTTTAAAATGTATTTCTCTTCACATGAATCAGTGCAGAGAAAATGAAATGTCAGTGTAGCATTTGAATGTCTGACTGAGAACATCTCATCAGGCCTCATTCTGAACTTCCTTCCTCCCTCCCTGTCTCTGTCACGCACACACACACACATAAACACAGTAGCTGCCATTTGGAGCTGTATGGTGTAATTATGCCTTTCTGCTTTAATGGGCCTTATCTCTGTCACCACACCAAGGCACAGAAATCACCGCAAACTCCCTGCATTCACATAGTCACACACACACACACACACCGTCTTCTCTTCAAAAAGAGACAATCTCTAATTACTTCACCAGACAGAGTAAAGCCAGAAAATTGAAATATCGACAGCCTTGTGTGCAGAAATCCTAGTGCTAAAAAAAAAACTATAATACTGATAGAGAAGGAAGCCAAGAAATTGCATTTCCATCTCATTCGTGTGCATAGCCCATGATTCCTGCAAGAGATGCTTATTTAGAGCCTGACTGTAAATGCCACTGTCAGAATCGAGTTAATAATTGGCTTAATGAAACACTGCCTCCGTGTCTAATGTAATCCCCCACATTCTGCTAGTACCAGCGATGGATGATGTCTGAAAATAAAAGTGAGAGGTATTTAAGTAGTGGCCTTGGATACTCTCACTGCACTGCATGTAAACATGTTTGACTGTGTGTGTGTGTGTGTGTGTGTGTGCCTCTATCAGCTCTTTGAGTCACAATGTTTACAGCGGTGCTTGCCTCAAATGACACAATCCCAAATTCATGCTAATTACCCCAAAAGGAACCTCTCAGCATTGTCCCATCTCTGTGCATCAGTTTTCTCGGGGGCTATTTTTGCTGTTTTCGTCATTGTTATTGTTATTATTGTTGTTGTTGCCAGTGTCACGCAGGGGGAGCGGAAAAACACGTGAAAAACAACAGCAACATAAAGAATGCAAGCACTCATCAGGGTTCACGAGGCAGTAGAGTGTGTACATACACAGTACAGTACAGTACAGTACAGTACAGTTCACAGCTCTTTTTGTTGTCCAAAAGCAATTTATGCACAATTGTGAGTGTTTGTGTACACACACACACACACACACACACACACACACAAACGCAAACACACACAGCTGCGGTGCATTTGCATAGAAATTGTTTACGTTTATATTTACATTTAAGCATTTAGCAGGTGCTTTTATCCAAAGCGACTTACAAAAGAGGATAACATTCAATACAAAAGAGGATAACATTCTAAACATGTTATGTGCGTGTGTGTGCTTGTGTGTGTGTGTGTGTGTGTGTGTGTGTGTGGCATGATGTGTGTGAGAGCCTGTCAGTTGGGTTCAGGGTTGACTCGCTGAAAGGAAGAGTAGGCTTGCACAAATGACAGATTTCCCTGCAGCCAAGCGCGGAACTCGCCTGTTCTGTCACACAGCAAGAAGGAAGAGCCCCCCTCCCCCTCGTCAGTACATCTCTAATTGCAGTTGTAATTAAAGGCTCCCGAGCAGCTCGTTAAATCATTTGTCACCCCGTCCCCTAATGTGGTGTAAAACAACAAATTAATTAAATGTGCTCAAAAGTACATCTAGCCCCAACACACTGAAGTTAAACCTGTTGCCTCAAGGATCTCTGCTAATGTGTCAGTGATTTGAACAAACACACACTGGTGATCTCATCCTAAATGACCACTTTGTCAGTGTCTTTTGTGTGTGTATGTCACAAGCACTGGGCCATGTGCACAATAAATTGGACACTTTTCAAGAACACTGGCTGACATTTTTGTCAGAACTCAAACTGGCCGTCCGTCGTCCCTCGGGCCGTCATCACTCGGCTCCACAGTGCCACACAGAAGGGGAGGAGCAAGTTGGACTTGTGTGCTTGAGACTGTACAATTCACATGATGTCAGGACCTGGACTGCGCACACATAATAACTGGATATATAAGCATCACACACAGAGTTTATAGTTTCTGTAGTGTGCGTGTGTGTGTGTGTGTCTTGTGTATGTCATGGATGCTACAGGATGCCTGAATTTCCTATGGGATAAGACAGTATCCATCTATCTAGTTTTCTATCATTTATCTATAAGAATCCAAATCTGCTGAGGTTTTGCCTTTCCTTTTTGTTGTTTCTTTGCTTCCGAGGCCATCTGATCCACGTGCCTCTCAGGTGTCCTCTCTCCCATCCATGGCACTAACCCACCCTGAGACACAGTGTGTGTTGTTGTTGATGCGGGTTGATGGTGGATGGCACTCTGCTGGAAGCTAACAAGCCAATGAAAACTCTAATCAGGCCACAGCTGAGTGGCCCTTTGCCGGCACCTGCTGCAGCTGCGTCCAGCAGGTGACGCGCACACACACACACACACACACACACACACAAACGCACATACACGCGCACACACACACACACACACACATCCCAGAAAACTCCATCTGTCTCCGAGTCAACTCAACCCCGACCCTCACTGGAGCACGAACTCCCAAGCGATCTTCCTCTCTCTTCCTGTCTCACTCTGGCTTCCAAAGTCATTACTCACGTACAGGTGCCACGACTTTAATGGGTATGAGAAGTAAGCGGAACAGGCAGAATTGGAGGTTGTTAAGACATGAGCTTGGGAACTTCAGAAACATGGCCACTGTACTTTTTTCCCTTTTTGCCGGTGAGCGGTGCGGCTCGAGCACCTCAAAGTGATGGCGTGTCAGGCTGAAGGCTGGGCGTGGTGCCCGCTGCTGTCTGATGGACAGGGACTGAGAGACTCAGGAAATGAGGATCTGAGGAGGCAGTAGATCATTACCAGGGCCCGGACTCCATCCTGATTCATCTCGGAGAGGGACATCAATCAAACGGGCCACCCTGCGATTCTCAGAGCCTCTGGGCTTTTATGGCGTCCACTGACAGAGAGCGATGGCCCTGCATCTGAAAGGCACTGCAGCAGACTCCTATGGATTGAAAAAAAGTGAAAAAAATTGCCTTCCTTGCTCCTGGGCACATAGATAGACCAGTGTGTTCATTTCATGTTTTATTGCAGATGATATCAGCTATGCCAGAGTGACTGGCTCGCCTCTTCGGCCTGTAGATACCACGCTACTCCTGCAATAACGTAAATTAGCCGTCATTCTCTGGGTGGTAGGAGGTTTATCTAATGTCTATTTGGAGACCCCTGAGCCTATCCTATAGGGATACCATAGTTCTCCATTTGTGGAGTGGGGATTGGAGGCATGCATGTACACCTGTGTGTTCACTACAGTGCAACTTAGTTGGAGGAACGAAATGTACTGCCTTTCTTTAGTCGCACCTCCAAGTGCCTCTAATGGGAGTGAACAGAAACACTCGCCCTCAACGACCTCTTTAGCTTCCCACACAGCACTGGAGACATGTGACTCTCCCGGTAGAGCAACCCCTCGATTCCCCCCCTTCCCCATACACACACACAACCCCTACTTCAGCACATGGGTGAGTCAGCCCGTGGGTCAGCTCCTCCACACAGCATGGGCTGGGGCAGGGATAGAGGAATGTACCACTCCAAACCTATATGAGGGGGAGGAGTGGATGAGGAATAAGAAGTTCTCATCTTTTTTTTCTCCCAAGTGCTGCTGAGCAGATGTTCACTCTTTTTGTGCTCAAGAGAAGGAAAAGATTTTTTTTTTTTTGGTTCCTGACGTTGCTGGAGAACATTCCCACACTCTCTACCAAGGAGGCCAATTACGTGGGTCGGTCGGAACCTGGCCCTGCATCTTCACCCCACATGTCCTCTCGAGGAGAGAAGAGACGCATGAGCTTGTTAAACAATGAACACAAGCTCTCACTTTGCCTGTCCTTGGCTGGTTTGTGACTAAGACAACAACACAATCACACAAAAAAATGTAAGCTAGCGCTTTGAGAGAGAGAGAGAGAGAGAGAGAGAGAGAGAGAGAGAAGGAAAAAGCCAGACAGAATCTAATTTAATGTGATTCTGAACAGGAAATGTTTTGAACACTTTGTGGAAGCATTTTCTGTGCCCTGCATTTGAAGCTGTCTGTATCTCAAATCAGCAAAACTGCTTTGATCAAGATTGTATTTTTCCTTAATGTGAAGTCCAATAAAAATCATTCCAGGGGGATTTTTTAGTATGGCATAATGCATGCCAAATAGTTCTCTTAGCGAAGGAAAGAGACAGGGTTTGATGTTATGCTTTTCATCAGAATATAATTCTTGTATGGGAGAAAAAATATAATGCATTTATAAAGAATTCAGAAGTCTAAGTCTGTTTAGGAAATGGGAAACATTTTTGGCTGCTGTACCATATCCTCAGTGCATTTATAGAGCAGATTATTGACCATTTCCCTGATAGCAAACCCCAGTGATACGCTGGCTTTTTGTTTCTTGCTTCTCTAGCGGTCTGGCGGCACATAGCGTTCCTCTTTAGCCACGTATGGTATTTTTGCTATGTGCGAAATGCCATATATGGTGAAACAGTGGCGATCCTCCATCGGACTGCTCGAGAACCGATGAGCAAAAACGCCAACGGGCCGCTGGCGGCCGCCAGCATTTTGCCATCTGGGTTGATGTCCTTATCAGTTCCACTATGTATCAGAGGGAAGTCTTATTGCTGGCTCTTGTGTTGGGAATGGCAGGTCTTCCTTCTTCTTCCACTCTCCCTGTGGCTCCTGCCTGCTGCTCCTGATGGCTTGTGAGGCGTCTGGTGAGGCCCACTCCAGCTTCTGCACAGTATGACAAAAGCCTTTGGTGTCACTGCTGCGTGACAAACAGCTTGCCCGGTGACAAAGAGGGATCTTCTGGGGGGGGTTCTTTTGTGCATCTGGCAACCCACCGGGGGTGTGGTTGTGCCTGACACACATCTCGTCTGTGATGAAGTGCACATCACTCTAGGACTGTGTGACATGCACACCTCAGCTCCACATGAGCAAGCTGTAACTACAGCGCACCTGGACTATGTTGTCAGGTTGGTTTTCACCAGCGGATCTACAGAGTTACATTCTAGAAGGATCTGTTTGCCTTTGGCGACATGGGCAAAGCAACAGCTGAGCAGCACTGGAGATCCCATTACCAAGATGGGAGAGCATCTCTGCATGGGGTGACTCATTGTCTGATAATGATGGATGGGAAACAGTCCAGATGTACAGCCCATATGACTCCCACACCACTAATAAACAACCAGATGGTCTATTATAAAGCAATCTCCACAGTTTACATGACATTACACACAGGCACAGGTTCTTATTATAGACTGCCTGGATACTGTAAAATATGGCATTAGACCGAGGTAGAGTACCTGTGAAAGTGTAACACATCCAATTGTTATGAAATGTAGTTTGTGAATGAGATGCTGCACTATAGTTAGCATGAGTGTAGTGATTAAGTGTTGCCAGTTCCCTTTTTATTTATTTGGGCTGAGTAGGAACAAAGTTTGTATACAAGCTGTGGGAATATGCACCTGAGGCCTTTGATCTCTGAGCCTTTCCACTGTGGGAAAACAGACGCCTAAATATAAACATCCGTCCAGAAGCTGACTGAAAGCCTCAGCGTTACAGGCGCTAGCGCTGGCTGGGGCTTTGATATGTAATCAGAGATGAGCCTTTTCATGTGGATAAAGGGAGATTATTCTGGACAAAAGAGCTTTCTTAATTAGTTCCAGGGCATGCCGGTAAGGAGCCGAGGCAACCTTGATCCGCTCAGTTTGTGTAAATTGCTTTCCATAAAACAGGCCGTAGACTTTTTAATTTCATATGAATCGTTTTAGGCACCTGGGCATTTGTGGTCACACTGCCAGCCCAGCAATTATTCCACGAGAGCCTGACTGTAATGAGAATCAAGAGTTGAAGGCAGTTTGCGTTAATCGGTAATTGGATTTCACACACAGATAAATAAACACTAAGCACACCACCACGCTACCATGATGGCTTTGTCCTCATCGTTAGCCAGACAGTGCAAGCTAACTCCATTAACGTGCTGCAAGTTCTGACTGCATCTGTGACTCACTGATCGACTTTTTTTTGGTTCCTGTTGGAAGGGGGGGGGGGCCATTAATACCAGTGCACAGCAGGAGGTGTGGTGCTGTCGCTGCTGCAAGAGGCAATCCATGGGAGGCTGTCCTATGAGGCACCAGCAGAATCAGTAGGGGTCCTTTAAAATAGGTGCTGCAATCCTCCTTGGGCCTCCACACAACTCTGTCTAATCATGTTACAACCTGCGCCCACTTACAAACGGGCACAGAAAACACAGGATCCACACCGAGCAGAAAACAATGTCTTGGCACACGCAGTGTGTGCCACACTGGGCTCTACTGTGTGTATGTTCAGGGCCTATTCATGTTAGCAAGCAGGGATGATGTTCATCACCTGCAACATTCAAAAGGACGAAACTGAGAAAGGGATTGTGGGACACATCCTTACAGGGAGGTTTGTGGTATTTGGAAGTCCTTGTTTTGAACTTGGCATTCCTCCATGGCCTCTGTGCAAATGCCATACCTCAGTGGGGTTCTTGAGTTTTTTTTTTTTTGTCTGTCCATTTACCAACCCACATGCCCCCCTCCCCGACACACACAAACACAAACACACATATACGCAAACACACACAAAACAAACCATCTCAAAAGCAATCCTACCAATCAAATAATATAACATGCACCATTTCTCTCACAAGTGACATGCAAGCAAACAAGGCATTCATTTCCTTTAATCAAAGCCTCCTTGAGTTTGCTTTAACCTAAGTGACTGTGACATCGTTAGCAGATCAGAATCGATCCTCATCTCCACCTGGTCTCCTGGTCTCCATATGCCGATGGGCTGCTTTGGACCATCCAAGACGGCAAGGATAGCAGGTCATCATGCTGTGTCCTCCCTTGTTATGGGTGATGACATTTGACGAAGGGCTTTGCTCTCTGGCACGTGACTCTGTTCAGGCTGGGTGGGGTGAGGAGGGTGGCAGTCTCTCCATGAGATCACTGGACATGATTTCACAGATGCTGATGGAAGACGACGATGTCAAATAAGATCAGTGTCACAAGGCTTCTCACGCTAACTCCGACGACTCATTTGTGAGTTCTTTCACCAGTTCATAGATCTCTTGGAGTTGGAAAAAATATGCTCTTCGTTGTTTATTTAAGATGAAATCATATTCTTCCAAGCTTCCTTTAACCAATAATGAAAAGTCCTTGTTTTTGAACATCTGTCATGATGACTAAATTAATTGTGACATCTAAATGACATTGACTTGTAACAAGAAAGGACATGCTGTGAGGAATGTTTCCTGTGGTTATCGTCTTTTTACTGTGTACCTTAAACAAGACATAAAGTCATTGTTTTAAAAAGCAGATTAAGTGCCTTGGTGCATTATGGTATGTGACAAAATCTGCCAAAACTATTGGATGATGAAAGAGAAGAGAATGCAAACTCTTTTGTGAGCAGTGATGTCTGCTGACCTGACAAAATGGCCATTGTCCTTAGCAACTGACACCTCATGAATCATGCTCATAATTGATTCATGTTCGGCGCAGGCTGTCATACATCTCTGTAAGCTTATTTGGCCTCAGCAGAGCATAGCGGGCTGTGTGGCTGTGTGAGCTTGATAAGGCTGACAGCAAAGTAATTATTAAAAAAAAACCTTAGCTGCAGAAGCAAAAATATATAGTGCAGCTCACTGCATGATGTAAATATTATAGGAAAGAGGAGGTGGCCCAGTTAACACTCCCTGTGGTTGGTTTTAGCATCTACATGGTTTAGGTTTTCTGTTCCATTTGAGAGGAGGCCATTTTCAGGTGACTAGAGATTGAGAAAGATGTATAGACAACTGTGTAAGAAAAGCACTCATGCATGAAATGTAGAGTGTGAAGTCATAACTGGTGAGTAGAAAAGTAAAAAAAGAAAAAACTAAGAAAGAAAATGCAGCGTGTCTTCGAAATGGCCTCCTAAATAACAATTTCAATTGTCTTAGAGGAACACGGCTAAAATTGTGCTCATAAATGGGTTCAGGTTTACGATGTTGTTAAACCTCACTGCTGGATATATCAGCTCTGCACGTCTCCTTTATAAGGCTGGCAACACACCGCTAGCTTTATTTATTGATGAGTTGATCCAGTCTGCAGTGTATATCCCCCTGCAGGAGGAGCCAGTGGGGCTTCTGGTTATAGTACTCATTGAAAGCTGTGGAATGCGTTCTGCCATGTGCATTTGCTGCTTTTCCTTGATCAAAATCAAACGTGAAATTTAAACTCGATAAAAAAAAGGAGAAATGAGTCTAGTGGGCCCTGTGGAAGCCGAGAATAAAAATACATACTTGTGAGGGTGTAACAGCTGTATGTTCATCTGCAGGGCTGGAATAAGCTGCTTCACATCAGATTGCAAGCTCACTGACCTGGAGATAATGGACATACTAAGATTCATGTGCTCCTGTATGCATGTAAAGCAATTGCAGGAATTTCCATAATTGTTTTTCCCGGTAGCATACATAAGATAAAATGTGCCTTGTAAAAACATTCCAACAGAGCACGCTGCTCCAAAAGTCATTGACATGTCTGATTAAACATTCATGAAATTACGCATGCTGTCCTTTTCTCCCTCTTTTACAAATTATTATAAATACAATATTTTTTTAATAGATAAAATATCAAGTGCAGTAACAATGTGATAAATCACAATTTAAAGCAGTATCATAAGAACTGAGGACAGGTCAAGGTTGTAGTGCTCACACGACTGGAGACAGGAAAGCAAGAGACAAATGATTTCAAAGAAGTGGAGCACCTCGCTATATTACACTGGATCAGTGTTATTAATTTCCCTTCTGAACCTGCAGGAAATGGGATTGGGATTCTCTCTCTCTCTTTCTCTCTCTCTCTCTGTCTGGTTTATCCTGTGGCACTCTCTTCATTATCTGTTGGAGAGCTGCGTGTTGTCCCTCTTCACTTCAAGATTATGACTTCCCATTTGCACCTGCTCCCTCTCACAGTCTAATTAATACAGGCAAGCAAATCCTGTCACACAATGAGTGTTTGCTTGACTTTTTAATGAATCATTTTGTTCTCTGCCTGACAATTGCAGGAGCCCCCACAGAGCCCAAATCAGGGCCTGACTATCAGACAAGAGAGTAAACAAAGCTAAGAGCAATGGATTGGAGTGTGTGTGTGTCTGTGTTTGGTCGGAGTGTACACAAGTGAGCTGTTACTTCCACCAGGGGCTGGCTCCTCTCCACATCTCCTGACTGTTCGCCGTGTGCACGCCCTCTTAAAGAACACGCTCAATAGCTCACATTTTGTAAGCGACAACAAACAACCGGTATCCACGGTGTCCTGCATGAGAAAGCACTCAAGGGTCTTTCAAATAGGGCCAAACGCCCAATCTAGTCATCCTCTTTTGCCCAGCACTTTATGCTGATATGATTAGACAGACATTAATTATACACCAGGCACACAGCTAACCCTGCCAAATTAACAGGTGACTGTACATGTGTGCCTGTGCTCCACTGATCTGAAATCAACTTGGTCTGTAGGGACGTTTCCAAAAGAACATGGGCAAAACTAGAAAGATTTGAGAGGATTCACATACACACAACGCCCCGCACCGAGCTTTGAGATATTTTGTTGAGACAAGATCAGCGCAGTGTATCAGGTGATAGTGTTGAGGGGTGACATCTGAGAGACACACTGATAATGAGGTAAAAGGTTATTTGCTAAACGTGTTTTGTCCTCCTTTTCCTGCCTGCTCTAATGAGGGACAAAAGGGCTACAGAGGGCATAGGATTGGGAAAGGTTGCAGTGAAACAAGGATGTCTTTCATCACCAGACTTGGCTATTTCAGGCGAGGGCGGGCCCGGTAGGCTCTAATGAACTTTAACACCTTGTCTTTTGGAGTGGACTGCCTTTTCTGGATATAATGTCCTTGTCAACTACGAAAAAAGGACTCTCTGTGCAGGGTGGCTTCCATTTTGTTACCTCCCTGACTAACATGAGAATGTTCAGAATCTGAATTCAGAACATTTTTTTTGTCATTGCACAAAGAAAGTATAACGAGATTGCTGCACACCCTATGTTTATACACACACACACACACACACACACACACACACACACACACACACACACACACACACACAGACCAAGCACACACACCCTTCACACACATGCAAGTCCACGTGACAGTAAGTAGGAGCACACACACACTCACACACACACAAACATCTTTTGTCCAACAATTCAGCAAGTAACTCACAAATACGGCAAAAGCAGAAGGCGATGCAATCAATCAATATATGAATAAATAAAATATAATATTGGTTATACACCCAGACACAGAAGCATCATGTTCAATTCAGTCCAATATTGCACTCAATTTTGTAGGGCAGGGTGGCTTCAGATCTTGGACAGTAGCCCGATTGCTTCAGTAAAACCCTAATAACTTATTGAGTTTCTTTTAGCACAGATCTGTTTATCCCTCAGGGATTTCCGTTTTTTTTCCATTTATCCAACTCCTCTGTTTGTTGGGGAGAAAATGTACTAAAAGCACTTGGTCATACCAGAGAACATCCATATCAAAAAGAGTTTATCTCTTTATCCCTCTGACCATCTGACCAACAGGGAGAGCCTGCTGAGATTTAGGCTGATCAGGAGTGACCAGCAGCAGAGACTTTCTCTCAGGTGCTGACATTCGCTCACACACACACACACACAAACACACACAAACACACACAGAAGACTCCACACCCAGGGCCAAATCCCTCCCAATCCACTCTGGAATCTAAGCCCTCTGTTCCTTGTAAGCTGTTCTCTCAACTCCTATCTATACATTATCCACGCTTGGATACTATAATGTAGGGGCCAAAAATCATATTTGACCCAGGGGGGCTTCCGTATTCCAGATCAAGATACATGGTGCCCTGATGGAGACAGCCTGGACCCCAGACTCACTCCTCTAAATGTCTGCATGCCACACAAATCACAGCTACCTGATTTACCGCCTCAATTTCAAGACCGCGTTCGCTTGATTAAAATCAGGACAGCCCCCTCCTGATGCTGCCTCAGAGGAAGGGTATCAGTGACCGGACTTATGGATAAAAATTCTGCCTTTAAGTGCTGAGAGTTCTTTACAGGTCCCTCAAATGTCAACCTGCTGTTCATGAGAGCCTCTGCAAGGCTATGAAGCGAACGATGAAGGCTTATTCCGCATGCTGCTGAAGTCATAATACATCAGCTGAGGTCATAATACATTGCCAAGATTACCAAAGTGGAGCAGCTCCAAGCTCCCTTGAGAGTTTTTAGTGTCTTATACACTTACCACTGCTGGTGATGATGGATGCACTGTGTTTGTGTGTGTTTGTCTGCGTGTGTGTGGGTGTGTGCATGAGTGGCACTCTGTCATGACAGAAATCGTTCCAGTGAGGGATTTTAAGTCATGACAACAGGAGATTAAATCAAATCAAATTTGATGCACAGGACATACATCTCCAAATGTTAAGATCTGTGTATAATAACATTCATATCCATATCTCTGGATTAGAAAATTGCAGGTCACTGCAAAAAAAAAAAAATTTAATCCCCTTGAACTCACTGTGTGTGATTTGACGCAAACGAAGATAAACAACCAACTTTTATCATGGTCGCATATTTTGTCAGGATGACATCTTTCAACACAAAGAAAAACAGCAATCAATCAAAAGGCTTCCATAATGATCCCTGCCACTATGTGTTAACTGCCTGGAGGAAAATACCAGAGCATTGCATCCTACGTAATCCATCACCATCTTGAACAAAAAGAGTTTTTTTTCTCTTTTCCATGCACGGCTGGCATCCTTGATGGCATGTATGCTTTAAATGATCTCAGTTTTGCATCGTGGGTTGATGGTGAAAATCAAGCTGCCCATTTTTTGTGGACTTTTTTTTTTCCACACGGTTCCAGCGGTGCTGTATGATACGGCTCTGATGTTCAGCCTATATAAATTGATTTCTGTGTAAAAGTTTAGGATTGCCACAGGGTCAACAGATGACATTTGTGAGCTGTACACCCCAGTGTTGTAGAAGTGTGTAGGGGGCACATATATCTTCCCTCCCCGCTTACTGTAGGTGCTGTTGACTCAGGGATAATTTACAAGGCTGTTTGCAATCAGTCCAAGAGGAACAATGGCCCTCATCGATACCCAGGGCCGCCTCTCCACACAGCACTCTTAACACAGACGAGGCCAAAAGTGGTGTATCACGCCTCAAGGTCTCCTTCGTGTCAGATAATAAACTGAAATTATATGTCATGACACCTCATTTCGACGCATAATTGCATTCATCCTGCCCTCGTCACCTGTGATTAAGCTCTGCAAGCTGGACCTTCACTAGGGAGGAATCACGGACTCTCTTCTTCCTCTTCCTCTCTCTCTTTCCCTCCCTCTAGCCATCTCTTTTCCCCCTCTCCTTTAACCAACAGCAAAGCATTTTTGTCTTCTCGGTGAGGACTCTGGACATCTGGAGGTCTGAGGTACGAGAGAGAATAAAAGAGAGAGATCAGGCTCTGAATATTCTTGACCTTCTCAAGTGTGATGTATGCCACAGAGAGATGCGTTCACCCTGCCTTGGCTGTAAATCATGTGTCAGTGTCGCCGATGGGCACACTGTTGGTTTGAGGCCGTCACTGGTAGGTGCTATACCGCCTCAGGGAAGGGGTGGGATGCAAATATCTTTCTTCTCTGGCTGAGTGGCGATGGCACTCGGTGACCTGGCCTGCCCCTTGGGCTGCCCCCCATCTGAAGCGGGTTAAAGTGCAGAGTGCTGTCACCAACTTCCATCTCACTTTGCTAATGCTCACTGTTCTTGATGGAACTGAAGCCTCTCATCCTTTCATAGGCACTTGGGGCTGTTAAGATCTCACATTAATATTTTATAGGACTAACATAAAGCATAGAGCACTCATTTAAGACAGCCCGGGGCCTTTTTGTTATTGTCTCTGGCGCAAACTGTGAGGAAAGGCATGAGCTGTTCTCATGAAAGGGACTGGCGGCATTCTACATGAACTTGGGATATCACCTGCACTTCATATGACCTCACAAGTATATTGTTTGCTGCATTAGACAGATTAAAAAAAAAGGAAAAAAAAAAGAAAAATATTACATTGAGTTGGGGTGGGAATCGGGAACCGAGAGTGGAGTAGATTCGAGAATCTAATGCTTACTGATATAGGCTGTATTACTGGCCTATGTGCTGATACTGAAAGCCTGTGTAGCATACCTTCTAAACAGTAAGAAACTGGTAAAGAATTGGACCGATAAGCACAATCAACAATGGCATTGATATTGATAAAATCCTAGTAATATTCTGCTGAAATTAAGCCATGCAAATCAACAGTGGTGCTATGCTGTTTGTTATGGAAGGAATGCAGCACAGGCAAATCAACAATTTAACAACTACAATTTACAAATTGTGTTCGTTAAAATGTATGCAGCAGATTATGATGAAATAGATATCAGAATATGATGACTCTTTTGCTCTCCTCCAGACATCTTCTGAATAGCTATAATTCATCATCTTCATTTTCAATTGTGATTTGGAAATAAATTCAATTCCCTTGAACTGAATACTGTGTTTAATGATGTCTCTCTTGTCTGTGAATAGTTCTCTTCAGCTCAGCTACAACCGTGGTCACACATCCACCCAACTATCTTTCTTCATAGAGGCAGATGAGTTGTCTGTTGGCAGAAAATGTGTTTCCTCTCAGGTGAAAGCACTGACATTTAGTGTTTGATTAACACTCTGCTGTCAAAAACAAAGGAGGGCTTAATCCCAACCTGTTCCGTCAGTCATTAATGAGTCCTTTCTTGTGGTTTCCAAGGTCAGTTTGAGAAAATTTCTTTTCTCCATCTGTGAAATTGAATTTGCCTCAACTGCAATTTAGGGGTAGACCCAGTCAGACATTCTATTCAATCCACATGAATGCGCTCTTAATGCCACATCTTTGATGTATGTATGCATATGAGACGCTACTACTCCATTCTATTCTCTCATGTCCTGTTTAGCTCAAGGTCAGAGCTGAAGTTCCTCAGAGCTTTAGAGTTTTATTCTCCGTGAATTACCAGATTAATAATTCACACCAACAGGAACCACCACACGCCCACCATCCGCCAGCCTGTCCATCCTAATCTGTGCCTTTCTCTATTGTCCATAATGATGATGTCTTTCATGGGAGGTACAAAATGAGGCCTCTGCAGCAATGTTCCATCTCGTTCTTCAAATCTCTAATATTCCCCCTTCAGTCTATGAATTGGTGAGCACCTCAGCTAACTCCCAACTCTCCCTTTCATTCAGGAAGTCCTGTGAACATTCAGACCTCCTCTGCAAAGCAAAATAAAAGCCAAATTGCTTTGAAAACAGGGCACACACACACACACACACACACACACGCACACACACACAAACACACACAAAAATCATTAATGTCGGCATGGAACCAACGTTTTGTTTGGGTTCTCCACTCACATTTCTCCTGGTTCAGTGCGAGCGGCGGGAGCCCACTTGTCAAAATAAAAGGGTGGAAGTGTGAGGTGCTCATACTGGGAGGGATCAATATCACATCAAGCGAAGCCAAGAGCCTCCACAGCCTCAACGAAACCCAACAGGAGCGAGTGACAAACTCTGAAAGTCATTAGGAGGCCTAGAGATGGAAATATTGACCAGCAAAGTGTGAGAAATGCTGAGCCAATAGAGGATGTCTCACACCTTCCACTGCCTTGTGAGCATTCAATAAAATGCAAACAGAAAAGAAACAGATATGCTGGTGTCCTCTAATTTCCTCTTGGCTCTTGTTGATGGGGCTTTTTGAATGCGCTCGCTCCACAAGGTGACGCAGTCCATCTCGGGTTCAAATACAGTGCACATTTTTGTATGTGTTCCATGAGACCATTGTCCTAGAGGCAACGTGTATCGCCCTATTCAGTTAGTCTATTTATGCAAACACAAGATTCGAATGACATTGGCACGCAAGAAATTGCATTTTTGAAGTTCCACTGCATGCCGCATGTCCCATCCATTTGTGTTGGGATGTTACAGTTCCCATGAGAATGAATGTCAGCAAACAGAAAACCAAGCACAATGTCCCGGGAGACAGTGTTTTGAGCCTCAGCAGAAAGACAAATGTGCACACACTCACACACACACACACAAACACACACACACACACACACACACATGCATAATGAATAGGTCTGCATTTAAGCATGCCTTCCTTATCGTTTCTCAGCAGTGAATCATTATTATTCTCACACTATATCCACTAACTACAACAATTATGATGCTGACAAAAGCCAGCAGTAATTCTGGATATCTAAACGTCTGCTTGGTATGTCTGGGTCACTGCCTGTTCAGTATTTGTTGCATGAAGCAGAGGTTGTAGAGTGCCTTCAGCACAGGAAGGATGAACATGCGCTGTGATGGTAAAACATATAGAGGATTGCCAATTAAATTCTGCTTCAGTGTTTCTAGTCTATTACCGCAAGAGTACCTTTGGCTTGTGATATAATTTGCTTCGGCTGTTGCAAATTCCCTGTAATTTGACATTGGGGCCACACAGCAGTGTTTTTTTCGTTGCCTCCACTCGAAATGTAATGCAATCCTGACTGGCTCCAGCAGCTGGCTGATACTGTATGGTGCCTTGAGATATTTTTCTTGGTGATGCAGATTTAAATAGTTGGAAGGCCAAGTCCAGACAGCTCAGAGGGACAGAAGGCCATTAACAAGGTTGACCTCTCTCTCCCAAGAGCCAAACTGCAAGCATTCCTGCATGGTGCACAGGGGTTGGGACCCACGGAATGTAAAGCCATTAAGGTAGTGGGACAACATATACGGTGTGTGTGTGTGTGTGTGCGTGTGTGTGTTTGTGTGTATGTGTGTGTGTGTGTGTGTGTGTGTCTGTGTGTGTGTGTGTGTGTGTGCGAGTGTGTGTGTGTGAGTGTGTGTGTGTGCAGCTGTAAGCTATCAATTAAAACAGCAGGAGAAGGATTCACATCCCATTTCAACTGGAGCAGGCAGACTCTTTAGATCACGTGAAAGAGAAAGAGACCAACTGTGAGCAGGGAATACATTGCCATTTTAATTAAATGAATGAAAGCACACATGTGCAATGTGCCTACAAATGACAACAAATCCTCTCCATGTTGTTAAATATCATTAAGAGTTTAGTGGCACACCAAATGGAAATTTCAGTGCAGTCCTGACATCACCCATAGCATAACATGCTCTTTTCACAACAACAACCCAAAGAGATTTTGATTGTATTCATGTAGTCAAACATCAAGATATCATTCAATGGCAATAGGATGCCACCTACAGGTGATACCTGGAAATTGCTTTGCAAAATATTCATGATACAATTGACAGATTATTTAACACTTAATTAACACACTTAACGCTAGATCTGAGATAAATATTCAACAACATGATTGAATAAGTGATAAAGAATGCAAAAATTAAAATATTAATGATTGTAAAATATTAAAATATTAATTAAAATATTATTATCTACATGTTTTACTTTGTGTACAGACTTAAATCTTCACCTTTGTAAAAGGGGTGAGTGTGAGAAGTACCTTGTCTTATTTGTCTCATGTTGGCTCTTGGTCTATATTAAATATAAGATAACATGTTTCCAGGCGATCAGTTCCCAGCATGTGTTCAAATTGTGGCTGCAAGTCCTTTGGTGTGAACCCATTGACAAAGTGTTCACTGATCTCCTTATAAAGTGAAGGCCCAACATCCTCTGAAAGTGAAATGCAAAAGGACAGGGACTATCAGGTATTCATAGATCAAATAGAAATAGACTTCTAGCTGATGTGCTATTCTACATAACGTGACTTTCTGACATTCTGTCTTGCCTTTTGTTTAAAGCTGATTTCATTGAAGACTTAACCAAACAATGTCGTCATCCTTTAAATGTTTCTTTAAAAGAGGAAGCATTACACTCACCAATGTACCTCTCTCTGAGGATGTTCATGGTGACTGACAAACCACCAGCGTCTTTCAGGTGCACCTCCACTTCCAAGTCATCACTCTCTCCTGATATCTCCATGGCAACTTTGGCATTACTGACTACATCCACCAAATCCTCCTCCTCAACCTCTTCAAAGTCATCGGGGTAGTCAGTAAGGTCTGTGTTGCCAGCTGTGCCTGTGGCAAAGGTAAGCCAAGAAACCCAGAAATGTAGCTAACATGGTTGTGCATGTTATTACTTTAGTTACATAGATCCTCATGCTGTAAATGCTGATATGTTTGCCCTCACTGCAGATACTTTCCTGTGCTATTAAACTAAAAGTCTTACCAAATGAATCATTGAGGGCATCCTCAACTGCGGAATCATATGATTGGGACTCAACCTTGCCCATGCTGTCCTCGCTGGAGCACACACTGTCCTGATCGTCAAAGTCCTCAGAGTAATCTGAGCCCATAGACTCTTCATCCGTGGCTCCATGTCCATGACGATCTCCCTCCTCTAGTGTGGAGATCTCTGGTGCTGCTGAGTCAATGTTCTCCTCAACATCCTCCACCTTGGCTTCTCTGCTGCCCTGACTCCCAGGACACTGATGCTCACCGTCAGCTTCCTGCTTACGAAGGGCTTGGGCGTCAGTGCACATCTTATTCAGCTCAGTCTCTCTGTGCTGGATAAAATGACCTAAGTGTTCTTGAACGTAGGAAGTGTTCAGTAAGATGTTGGCACTAGGTCTGCTCTCCGGCACCTCATTCAACATGGCCTTGATGAGTGTATGGAGGTCCTCGCAGTATCTCTCTGACACAGGCTCATAGTCACCTTTGATGATCTTAAAGAACAAACTCAAGAGGTTTGTTGCATCAAAAGGGGGTCTGAGAGCACATATCTCATAAAGCAAGCAACCAAGAGCCCATATGTCAGACTTAGCACTGTATGGGACATCCTGACAAAGTTCAGGACTCAAGTACCTGGGTGTTCCAACGCATGTACAAGCCAGGTCCAGTGTATTAGTCATCATCTTTGAAATTCCAAAATCCCCTACCTTAAGAATTCCTTTTTTAGTTAAAAGAACGTTAGATGTTTTGATGTCTCTGTGAAGAATTTTGGTAGAGTGTATAAAAGAAAGTGCCATGGTGACCTGGACAAACCATTCCATGACCTTATCCTCTGAAAAATAGTCATTTGGTTTGCGCGCTTGGATTTGATCATCTAGTGTTCCACCATCGCAGTAGTCCATTACAATGTAAATAAACCGGTCTATTGAATCGAAAACTGTGTCGCTCCATGTGACAACGTGGGGATGCTTGAGTTTCTTAAGTATTTCAGCCTCTTGCAGAACAGCCTCTTTGGTCCGACTTCTATGTGAACTGTCAATAGCTATTCTCTTCACAGCGCACAGTTTTCCAGTTTCGACATGTTTCATTAGAAACACAACAGCTGTTGCACCCCTTCCGAGTGAGAGTACGTTCTCATACAGTTCCATAATCGAGGCACAAACAAAAATCTAGTTGCCCTAACAGCATTAACGTTGGAGACTGGCTGCAGTCGTTAACGGTAGCTATTAGGTTTCTTTGGCTAAAACTTTGTCATGTTCATTTCTTCGACCGAGAAAAGAAATCACCTTGCCTGTACAGGTTATTTTCACAAAGCTGTATTAAAAGTGCTTACAGGTGCTCCCAGGCCTAGTTTGTTTTGTTTAATTTCTGTTACTATAACAACAGGGACAAGCGAACTGCTTGCTGATTGGCCAACATTTCTTGTAACCTCCCATCACACGAACATGCGCAAAAATATTTGGAGGAAGAGTTGAGATAATCTGCGAAGTTATCAGTTTTACTTAGAAATTAATATTGTACAACAAACACAATCAGAACCTACTCACTGTTCTTTTAACCATTATCCTCTTACAAGGTTTTTGCAAAGCAAATGCAATAATGAGGACACATGGAACAATCGTGTGGTAGAATAATTTGTTTTAATTAAGGACACAGGCACCACTGACCAAACCAGACCAAATGAATGTCAAGTCATGATACTGAATAATTTTGTAATGTAATATATTACATCTTTTATTAACAAAAAAGAAAAAGCAGACTTTATTCATCAGCACAAACAGAAATGGAAACAGCTGCCACATCAACATATAAAAGCACAAACATTAAAATAGCAGAACATTAAGATAAAAATGTATATGGCAAATTCTTAATTTTGGCTTCTAAGTGGTAGCTTTGGCTTTGAGGGTGCAGAGATGTTCTCTGGTTGCTTTGGTAGGCTGCCAGACTTCTCTTTGTTGCCTTTCTTCTTCTTGAAAAGAAAAAGGCGAAAAGTGAGTTGGGAGTCGTTTACACAAAAGTCAGCATAGTCTTGGCGACAGAGCACACGCGTGCACGCATGCGCACGCATACGCACAGGAAAGTGCATCATGACAAACAGTCCATTCAACATTTAGATATAGACATATTGATTCAGCTTTACACACCTTAAAGAAGGGAACCCTGGTGCCTTCTTGGCACATGATGTTTTCATCCCCATACGAGGGCTCAGTGACGATACTGTCGCTGCTACTGCTCACTTCCTCTTGATCTTCAAAGGAATCCTTCCAACAAAAAGGAACACATCACTTTAAGCTTGGGTTTTTAGCTACATCAAGGACGGCTTTATGGGCAGATTTTAAAGGTGCCAATACATAAAGAGAACAATCAAATCTATTCTTAAGTAACACCTGGTCAATGGGCTTCTCCTCCTCTTCCTCCTCCTCCAAGGGGACACACTGGGTTACCTCCTGCTGCGCTCTGAACTGTTTCAGCAGCTCGCCACGGCTGCGGGAGCGGACCAGCTCACGTGGGTACGAGTACTCCTTCCTCTTGGGCGTCATACCTGACAATCCCGCAAAAACACGGCAATTCAAGGCACTGAATAAACATGCCTCCAGTTTGAGCATGGTGACAACTGCAACTTTCCACCTTCAATTTCAATTAAAATTCCAGAGCACGTAAACTTCTGCTACTCTGGCGCTCACCAGTGGGCACATCCTGCCTGAGCTCCTGCAGGAAGCTGTGGGCGGTGTCCATAGCGTGGGCCACCTGGGACGAGAGACTCTCCGTCTGCTGCCGTAGAGCGAGGCGATCTTGGGCTGACTGCTCCTTATCGGTGGTCACGAGCACTTTCGCGTCAGCTCGCTGACTAACGAGACGCTCGCTCAGCTGCAGCAGGTCCCCCTCAGCACGGGAGCTGACATTCTGAGACATTTCAAGCAGACAGGGGAGATAAGGGAGTATCAGTTCACTGTATGACCTTTGATACGACCAAATGGGGGCCCTTCACAGACCTCTCCAGACACAATTCCATTGCTCTTTGTGTATTCATTTTACTACCCAATTTACGCATTGGGGATTTGGATTAAAGAAATGATAAGCCTTGGAGATGACCGCCAGAGTGCTTGTCTTCTCCAAATGCCACAAAACATGAGTCTTGCAGAGAGTGAAGGCCCTTTGTAACTAATTCAGAGAGGGTTACTATATCCATTCAGCCAGACTCCTCATATCTGATTACCTGCTGAAGGGCCTGGAAGGTTCCAACATTAGCCTGAATGAGGGTGATCTGCGTCTGGGTCCTGGAGTCCACCTCAGCCTTCGTCGTCGAGCACCACTGGATGGTGCCTTCCCCTAGGGTGGAGAGGGCTGTTTGGACAGAGTGGCAGTGATTCTGGGACTCCTCGATGGTCTGAGTCAAGTCAGCAGTGGCCTTCTGCGTCCTGGTGATCAGCTCCTCGGCCACGGCTCCCAGGCAGCCCTGTGCTAACGCCACTGATCCCTCAGCCTCAGAGCATTTACTTTGGG
This sequence comes from Tenualosa ilisha, assembly GCA_015244755.2. Classification (NCBI taxonomy): domain Eukaryota; kingdom Metazoa; phylum Chordata; class Actinopteri; order Clupeiformes; family Clupeidae; genus Tenualosa; species Tenualosa ilisha. The sequence goes on from PYXC01001036.1 coordinate 1,540,243, forward strand.
AGAGTAAATGAGAAACGAGAGAGGTCAAAAGAACACATCAGTGACACACTTCTAGAAGAGTCAAATCTCCCCAGATTGAGTCCAACGTGTACCCAGCATATAATATGATTTGACAGAGAAGATAACGGGGCTTATAGCAAGAAAACAAAACAAAACAAACAACCTGAATAATCTGAAGACAAAAGAATATCCATTATATAACAATCTATTTTCAAAACAAACAGACCAGTCCACTGTGACATTTAGAACATAGCTGTGCATTAGGTAAGCAGAATTTAATAATGGCACACTTGTATACTGTACTTATGCTTACAAATCCAAAATAGATCCATTCTCTATTTATAGCATTATAAATAAACACACACACACAGACACACAGACACACAGACACAGACACAGACACAGATAGAGGTAGAGATAGATATATAGTAATAGGCCTTAATATAGGTTTTAAGATGAAGCCTACAGCGTGAGCATAATAGATTAGCCTTTTGGACACTTACTTTAGCAGTGAGCTCTGGAGCTCTTGCACAGGGTGACACAGGTCGGTTGCTGAGCTTAGGATACCATCTGTGTCCTCCTGCACCTCCGACGCCAGCAAATTCATTTGTTCTTTCAGCTGCTTAAACATCTAGGCAGAGAGAGGAGGGCAGCATTAAAGGTGAATAGTGAGCAGTCAAAAGGCCAAGCCAGGAAATCATGCACGCTTAAAAATGTAAGTAGAAACTAAATCACAGTCAGCTGAGCCAAGCCCTTGCACGTGTTTAAGCTGCTCCAAAGTCAGTTCCACACTCACTGTGCTGTGTTTTTTGGAGCTTTGCCTGATTTTTGTCTTCATCCTCTCCAGCTCCGCTTGAAGGGTGTTGATCTCTTCCACAGCAGTCTGTTTCATGGCGGAAAACGCCAGAATCTGGTCCTTCGAATGGGCCTCCAAGTCATTCCTCAAACACACCATCTGAGAAGCAGGAAATGACAGAAATGTATACTGTACATTATTGTAATATACTCATTTAACCCAGAAATTGGTCCAAATCATACGTGTACAATAAATAACATAACAATGAATACATAATAATAAACACACCAGGCATAGGTGGTGCATAAAGCAATCTACCAACCTTCCCAATGAGCTCATGAAAAGCCTGTAGCTGCAGTTTGAAAACATCATGTCGCTCCACAATTGCACTGAGTTGAGGCATTGATTGTGACATCAGTGTCTCTTGCAGGTGAAGCCGGTGCTCATCCTGCAAGACACCCAAATACACTTAATATTCAGTAGGTCTTAGCAAGCAGGCCAAGCTCCCTAAACAGCCGATGAACGATGAACGAATTCACCCACCAAGGCCTTGTGCAGAACCTCTCTGGTCTGCTGACACAAATCGGTTTGCTCCAGTATCCGAGCCTCACACAGCTCGACACTCTCCCCCACGGCGCTCTTCACACTGCCCACTAGAGCCTCCGTGTCCTGGGCAGCCTGTGTGCAGACCTCATCCACCATCCCATGAAGCTGGGCTACAGGAAGAAAGAGAGAGAGGTGAAGAGAAAGTCTCAATACGCAGAGAATGCTTAGGAATCATCTGTGTGGAACATTTGAACACATTATTTCCAATTACATTTTTTTTTTTTTTTTTATTTGCTTCACTTTTCTGCAAAAGGCTTATGGTTTAGCAAACTTGCTATTGCTGCACACGCAAACTGTTGATGTGATGAAACCTTTACCAGGCACCAGGCAGTAAGCAGGGAAAACACATAAATAAACTTGTTGAAACACAATAGCAAGAGGTGGCACACTTACACGCAGTGTTGTTGTAGTAATCCATCATGGCCAGGTGTTTGGCATTGTTCTCCTGAATAGCCATCTGCATCTGGCCGCAGCAGGCGTTGATGCGCTGGGTAAAGCCCTGCTGCACAGATGAGTTGTGCTCCTCCACCTCACGCTTCCTGTCCAGCTTGGCATGGAGACCAGACACATCGCAGACACTGACCTTAGCTGTGGCAAGGAGCTACAAGAACAATGAAAGGTGTTCAGATGGTTTTAGGTCACAATAACATGAGTTAGCAGGCAGCATGAACAAAAGGAAAGATGACTCATAAACTTGCTACCACATTGTTTGCAAACACAGCTAACACCAAGTATCAGGTCATAGTTACATTCACATGTTTGTATCTAGCAGGTGCTTTTTATCCAAAGCAACTTCCAATTATCAACTTTATTCAGAATTTATTCAGGGACAGTCTCCCACAGAGCAACTTAGGATTAAGTGCCTTGCTCAAGGGCACAAATACAATTTGCAGTATTTAACTTCCCAGAAGTGTGTTTTACCTGATTAGCAGTGGTAAGCAGGGCCTCCTCCGTACTTGCGAGCTCCGAGGCCACAAATTGCTCCTGGCTGAGCTCCTCTCTGGCCTGCTGTAGGTCTCTCTGCATTTCCTGGAGCTGCTGGCTCGCCTCTTGAAGGTCCACTGTGCACTGTTCCAGTTGCCGTTTGCTGTCTGAAAACAGCTCAGTGATCTGATAAAGGGTGTAAAAAACACTAACAGTCAGGAGGACCATATAACAACTCACACCAATATGCCACATGTATGGTCATTAAAGGGCAGCAGAGTGTCAGTGGGCCATTTCTCATGACGGGCAAGTAGAAAAGAGGATGCTGTAATTGAAATTTGAAAAATGCTTACTCGCTTTGTCTCTTCCTCCATGGCATCAATTCTCTCTGTGTACTCGGTTATCTGTTCCTCCTGAGCTGTCAGTTTAGTGTTGAGGCCCCTGCAACGCAACCAGAAGAGCCATTTTCACTTGTTTGCCCACATACCTGTGATACCTGCCCACATCAGCAATTGCAGAGAAGATTGGGAGAAAAAGTGAAGGATTAACTGCCATTGTAAAAAGATCACATACTCAAAGTTCTCAGGAGACAGGTAAACTCCATGTTTGTCACGGGTGGCAGCCAGATCACGTTTCAACCGTTCAATTTCCTCAGTATATTCCTGCAATAAAAAAAAATTTAAAAGAAGTTAATTTATTTTAAAAAGGGACAGCATATATTGATGAACATTTAAAACACATAAAAGCATAAGATTGAAGCTTGGGACAAAGTACATGGTTTTTGTTTTGGTATATTGCACAACATCTATTATTTCCACCTTGATTAGAGCCCTCTTGGTCAGTTTCTGGTTGACTTCAGGTTTGTTCATGATGCTCTTTGCTCGATTTGCATAGTCCAGCGTGCTCAAAGTTTCCTAAAGACAACAGACAGATTAGTAATTTATCAAACAGTCAGTTCCATACAACCAAAACCAAATCCAGTAAATTTCTAACCTCAAGGTTGATGGAGGCTGGGGAGACGGTGGCAATGATGGACGTCCTGGTGTGACCTCCCAACGAGTCCTGCAAGATGCGAGTGAGCTTGGACTCCCTGTAGGGCACGTGTGGTGTCCGCTCCACCAGCGCTGTGATCACACGGCCCAGCGTCAACAGGGACTGGTTGATGTTGCCAGCCTCACGGGCACGCTTGTCCACGGCCCCAGAACGACCAACATTCTCGCTGCCCGCCAAGTCCACCTATAGGAATGACACAAGGACAGATGACCTTCCAGGAGAAAGTGCAGGGCTTCAGAGGTATTGTGAGTCAAACACAACAAGATTTAGAAGATTTATTTAATTTTTTGTATCCCCTTCTAAACTGACATCTTCCCTAGAAGATAATTGTTATGGACAGTTTGATATTTAAATTAGAAGACTGGTAATGGTTTTTACCAAGTTAAGCTTGCCAATCTTCACTAGCTCCTCGCCCTCTGGTGTGATCTCCTTCATATGAATTGTGACCGTGAAGACAGAGTGGGAACGGCTGGAAAAAGAATAGATGAGTCAGAAAACTGCTACAATCTGGCAGTGCCAACCTTCGTAAACAAATCCACTCACACACAGAATGCAAGATAGAATGCAAAGATGCTATCTATTCAACCTCAATATACAAGTTATTTATATGAAAAAGAAAGTCATATATGATCATTAAAAGTGTGCACCTTGAGTATGCATTCATTAAAGTGCAGGCTGTTTTTCTCTTGGAAGTACCCCTCTCCAGAATCTGATAAACCTCATTCTTATTGTGCACGGTGATCTCCTCCAGTCCCTTCACAATGACACCTCGCTGAGAATATAAAAGGTGAAAAAACACTTAGTAAAGGTTTCATTAAATATTAGGAACTGGCAATAACCCTCAAAAGAGGAGGGGCCATATAGTATCCACAACTGCACTAGAGGACATAAATAATTAAAAAGAGCGAGGTGAATGGAGTACCTTGTTTCGAGGATCATCATAAAGCTGAAGGCGTTCCGACATGTCTGAGGAACTCAGCAGGTCAAAGAGTTCTTCGTTGTAGATCTCGAGCAAGGAGACTTTGACAGAAAATTCTGTGCCACTGGCAGTTAGCTTCTCGAAGATCTGGTGAAGCGTGCGAGGGATAATCCCTGCCAGAGGATCCTAACAGAAAAGGGTCCGGAGAAAGATGTTAAGAGTGGGCAAAGCAGATTCATGTTGAGGTATTAACCACTTTCCTCAGCCAAAATGTGGAATCAATTTAGCCTACCTCCTCCCATGTGAACTCCTCATCAGGAGATCTCTCGCCTTCCATCGTGAAGGTTTTCCCTGTCCCTGTTTGGCCATAGCTGAGAATGAATAAAGACACAATTGAGTTCAAACATGCCTACTGAGACAGCTGACCTCGCCGCTCCAGGCAGTTGTATGGGCAACAAGTACAGTAAACAACCACCAGCAGGAAATTGGATTTGACAACTAGGACACCAGTAGGTCGAATCACATGATGGGACGCTTTGACGTCCTGTGCGCGGATCTATCAAGTGTAGAAGATATGGGCCCATTTGACTTGTATATACATGTTTATTTATCTATTCATTCATTCACACTTACGCGAAAATTGTGCAATTGTAGCCCGTTATCACCTCGTCTAAAATTGGACACACCACACTTCTGTATACATCAATCTGCTTTGATGGCTGTCCAAACACCTAAACACAGAACAGGTAAAAGTAACACATCCATCATAGGTGAAGAAATGATTGACCGATACTCGTACTTTATGACTTTTACCATGTCAAATGTGTACGTTTTCCTGGCACTTTTGTCAGTAACACCTCCAGTTCGAACAGTTACTTCTTTTCTGGTTTGGTCACAATCGACAACTCCATGTGAGCTCGACTTGCGCTCTGATGCGTTGAATGGTCTGCAGTAACACAACACCACATACGAGTTACATTACAGCCCGACGTTAACAGCGGGTTTATTTCTAAGAGAATAAAAAAAAGTCTAAAATACTTTGCTTACCTGCATCGTACAACCACTTGGATGTTTTTGCCTTTTTCATCCTTTTTGCTGGAACACACTTGTGAACTCATTGTTAGAGAACGTCTTCGAGAATCCAGCTTGTCAAGTTGTGTAAATAAATTAATTCGTGAAACCGTATTTACAGCGCGGTGTATCGTTACCTAGCCTAGGTTGCAACTCTTACAAGAAACGTAATCAGAGCGGTGATTATGACTCCTAAGTTACTTTAGGATATCTTAACTATCTCTTTTAGTAGTTTCCGAGACACTTGCGAGTGTGTTTGGTGGAGACACCGAGTCCGTGTTGTATTTAACGGATGACTGACAAATGTCTCCCGATCAAGTTAACTTCAGAAAAACGCTGTCAAACAGTACTATACCTCCGTATTTGTCAACTTCCACAAAATCGGTCGAACTAAACACACACACACTGATTTTTTAAATATTGCTCTCCAACCAACAAGCCAATCGGTACAATGTATCCTGTATACTGAAACGCGATTGGTTGAAGACATGTCGGCACTGTTGCACTTTTATTTATCGTTTTACAAATAATTTTGTAATTCGCTTAATATTCACATAATAATAATACTATGATATGATATAAATCGTATGGTTGCAATAGTTATTGATTATATTCACATAAAGTGATAAAATACTTTTGTTCCCACAGCGCATGTTCTAGTGCTACTAGTTAAGTTAGTATTTGCGCAGAACACTCGTTGATTCTGTAATGTTTTTATCTTTTTACCACACAGGTCTGTATCCCTTGTTAACTACGAACTTACATGACTGGACAATTGTATGGGGTTTGTCAGAGAGTAACAACCATAGACAGCAGACGTAAGAACTTCACTTTATGGGTAAGACTAACATAATTTTCACCATAATGCGCTTTACTTGCGCAGTAACCGCATGGGATCCTGGGGAAGCTGGGCAGAAGTCGTGCATGACAGTAGCAAGCGGTTACATTTTGAACCCGCTTTCTTTTTGTGTGCAAAGCTGATTTCAGTGACCAAATAGATTGCACAGGAAATGCCACCCAAAGGGAAAGGTGGTAAGGGCGGTAAAGGTAAGTAGCAAGGAAAAAGAAAAGTAATCCCTGGCATAATGGCTAATTCTTCTGTAATGTTTTGCTAACGTTAGCTATTACAACTAACCCTATCTGTGAAGAGTGTAACTTGTCATCTAAAGAAAATATGCCTGAATTGTTCGTCTTGAAAAATATTAAGTTCTTCTTTTGATTGTTGATTATTTTAATAATCAATACTTGTTTTGTTGATAACATGATGGTTAATGTAGTCCAATGCTGCCTGTTTTTCCCTAGCATCTGTTGGAAGTGGGATGAGTTTGATGACGGGATGTTATTACGGATTTCAGAGTAGTTTCTCCTAATGCAGCTAATTTTTTGCACACATACAGGGGGTGGTGGAGGTGGCGCCTCTGGCAGTGGAGACTCGGACAAGAAAGAGAAAGCTCAGAAAGGAGGCACAGCTGTCAAGGTAGCGGAGATTCCGTTATCACTTCTTTCAGATATACATCATCTGTGATAAGGTAGCACGTGAAATTGTTGACGGTTCACGAATCCAAATTCCTCATTGTGACAGTATGTAGAAACCTGTGATGTGTTATTACATAAAAATGGTATGGTAAGGGAAGCGATGGTGAACGCTGTTGTAATCATTTGTGTTCATGATTCTTTGCAGAGTTGTTTTGTCAAATATAACATATATTAGGTTTTATCTGGAACCAACCAAAACACAAGAAGGGGGGCACTTACAGATCCCTCCATCCATTGCTCCCCAATAAGTGTTTTGGTGTTGTTTGAGGGACAGGCTGCCACCACTTAGTTTGCGTTCTCAGAGAAGGAAGAGGTGGCGAATTGTGAGGAGATATTTTGCTAAACATGACAAAAACTGTTACATGATCACAGATCACTTTCCCCACCCACCTTTAACAACATGTTTTGCTTGTTTGTTTGTTTACCTTAGTCATGGATTACACAACTGGGCTCTGATAGCCTTCTGTCAGTTGGTTTGTCGTGCTCATCAAGACACCCTTTGTAGTGGGCTTTCTTGAATTGTTTACCTTGACAGGTCCGTCATATTCTTTGTGAAAAACATGGCAAATGCATGGAGGCTATGGAAAAATTGAAATCTGGTGTACGCTTCAGTGAAGTTGCCACACAGTACAGTGAAGACAAAGCCAGACAAGGGGTAAGTGAAGTATTTTTCTTGAACTGGTAGGAGAACTGTAATATTGGATTCATGACATCTGGGAATAATGGGGGGAAGTCCACATGAATGCCACCTCATTTGGAAAAATGTGAGAATTGTTCCCACTTTGTAGTTCAATTATCCACCAATGTGAACTTTCTCATCTGTGGACTTGTGATATCTTACTTGAAATTTACTTCACCACATACCACAAAAACCACATACCTTCATTCACAAGCACCTCATGCCATACTTCTGATCAATTGATTTTGATCAATTAATTTATTTTTGTGTGATTAATGTGCATATGCTCCAGTCTTTGCTGGTCTATCCAAGGCACCTGACGAATAGTCTGTTTTATCTTCTTTAAGTCTACTTTACCTTGACCTCACTGGAATACGTCATTGGGTCAAGGGAAGCTGAAAAAATGAATTCATTAGGACTTGAAAAGCAGCAGTGATTTTAAGAGAATCTGAATCCACTTGCATTGACGAGTAGGCGGGTGTTATTGATCTGGCTCAAGTAGATTATTAATTGTTGTTTCATAGTGCAAGGATTTTTAGGGGTTTTAATGCCTCATTTCGCTTCATTGGGACAACCAGTGTCCACTATGGTAAAGGAGGTTTTAAGGGAAGCATCAAAGCACTTTTCCTAAGCATGTTAAATATCCAGACAGCCCTTACCACAATATCTTCGGGTCATTTCATTAGGAAATAAACTTTCCTAAGCAAAAAAGAGAATCCAGAAGCAGCGCATGTGTCTCACATTGTGACTCTAAACTACATGAACATTCTGTAGTCAGAGAAAGGATGCCACTCACTGAGGAGCACAAGAACCAACCATAACTTAAATTCAGCTGCCACATCCATTCTTTTCCAGCAGGTGGCACACTTGTGCATGGTGTATGCAATTTTTTACATGAATGTGACAATGCCGTGACATTTGTGAACATTTGCTCTTCTCTGGGCTCATAAATGTATCAGATGAAATTGGTGTCTCATACCTTATGTACCAGCTGAGTGAATAAGTTGTATGTAAACACATTTCAATACAGATAATGCTGCTAAAAGCTGTTTTATGTTCTCAATGGTCAGCCTGGGGCGTATTTCAAAAAGGAAGTTTAACAAACACTTTAAGGTTGACTGAACCCATGATGACTAAACCCGAGCAGTTGGTTCCAAAATTCTGGTTTGGAATTAGCTCAGTCAACCCCATGTTGGTTAATTTAGAGTTGTGAATTTACAAGGACATCATCTATTGAGAGTCAAAATCATGAGTGAGCGGCATTTCTCAGGGGTGGAGCAGCACGTTTCTTTTTTCGAGGCCTATGAGGAGAGAAGAGTAAAAATGTTATAGCAAAATAGCAAAAATGTTGTACGGTCATTAGTTAGCCTATTGGTTAAGCGCACAGTCAACATTGCTGTTCTTAAAAATAGGACGACGATGAACTATCAACCAGAGATACCATTTGGACATGAAATATTTAAAACTTGAGTTGGATGTGCTATGCATAGAAAAATTGGTATTGGATCTATAATGCAGTGTTTGCCTTTTCAATAAAACACAATAAAGCATGCAGTGGGGAGATAAAATTTAAATTGAAGTGCTTGTGTTGGATTTAATCGTGCAGTCTTTTACCATCTCTCACATCATCCTGGTAAATGAGTCCCTCGGGTACCAGTTCCTCAATTACAGGTGATTCATTACACAATGTTGTGAAATATGGCACATTGGCAAATGCAACAATTATTTTGCAGGCCCTTATAGGACTGACTCTTAGCCTGTGAAAACACTGAAACCTCTCCTTAAGAATCCCAAATGCCATCTGTTATTTTAATTTTAATATCCTTGTAGGTTTGTGGGCAGAAAAACGAGTGAAGGCATGAACTGCTTTAGCGCAGGGCACACTTTATCCACTGACCGACATTGTCTCCAACATTGTACAAAAACTCCTAGTCGCAAAAAAGAGAGAGCAATGCACATTGTTTGGAGAGAAATGTGTGTGGATTCATGGGTGTAAAACGTAGAACTATCGAGATGGATAAGGTTAAATATTAAAATATTACAAATTCCGCTGACAAGGGTTGGGCCGGTAAAAGCCAAGATGACAATTTGGGCGTCAATATCAGTATTGCAACCCTTCCTGGACAGGAGAGACTATTGTGTAGCAAGATTCGTAGCGGCCTTGCTTGAACATGCATTTGAAATACCCAAACATAACCTGGTAGGGAGGGGGTTTGTTCAGGTTATGTTCAGAGCGTATGTTACCATAGTGACTTACTTAACCTGATCATTTTGGAACTGAATACCCCGGTTTACCACATACTTTGGGTTAACATACCCAGTTAAGCCACTAAACCTACTTTTTGGAATACCCCTCTGAGGTAAAGGTATCATGCAAAACAGTAAAGTTGCATTTTGCACACAACAGGGTGACTTGGGCTGGATGACAAGAGGATCAATGGTGGGCCCTTTCCAGGACGCTGCATTTGCCTTGCCGGTTAGCACCATGGACAAACCGGTTTACACAGATCCACCTGTCAAGACGAAATTTGGCTATCACATCATCATGGTCGAGGGAAAGAAATAACCCCAAACATGCAACCTGTAGAGTTTTGTCCTCATGCACTAGACCTTGACAATGCCCCATTCTTCAACATTTGATTTACTCTAAACTATGTTTAGAGGTGCTGTAACAACCCGTAAGAATAAAATGCTGTTATGTATTGTAAAAAGCAAGGTGTGTGTGTGTTTTGTATTGTAAAAAGCAAGGTGTGTGTGTGTTTTTAGAAAACCAACAGGAATAAGACGATACATATGTGTGTATATAAACCAGTTAACATATCTACAAACTGTACATGTATAACAATAGTCACTTAAGTGGAATAGTAATTTTAAAATATTTTGAGTAAGAGTGCTGGCATTTTCAAAAATAGTTTCAGAAAATGCAGTCATGTGCACATACAGTTGGTTGTATTATTGTCGTGAGATTTGCATAGTGGTACATAATAACAACCATTGCATGGTGCTGCATGTGCCATCTGAAGATAGTAAACACTGTCCTTTACTTTTGCAAGCCCTTGTAAACCACAGGCTTTACATGCTATCCCATTGTTTTTGTTTAATGAATTCATGCAGATTTCATGTGCAAATTTTGTTAAAAACACTGCAATTTCATTGCACAAGTATAGGCTTTTGCCATTATGATAGTGCATACTGCTTTATGGTATGTTTTTTCTGTTGTTTTTTTTGTTTGTTTTTTTGTGTGTATACACTTGTACAGGCATATGTACAGTACTTCATCAAGACATGTCTGCTACAACAAATGATACTCTGGTGTCAGTATTCTAGCCATCCTCAAAGACTGCTATGCTTCTTTTGGAGAGCATTATATTTTTCCATAGAGATGTATTCTGCAGTCAGGTTGGTCTCGTGAGTGATATGACATTTCTTTCTTCAGTTTTGAAAACGAACTTAGAGGATTTTGCATCTGAGCTCTCCAAATACTTTTGGGCATATGCATAAAGTTGAGAGTTGCAATTAGAAATAATGTCTTCCGAAGAGTCGGGGTAGTGTAGAGTGGAAGCAGTAGTGTATTTTGGTGACAAAAAATTCATACAAGTTACACGTCGTGGCATAAATTGTGCACGTGTTCTTGTATTTTACGTGTCCAGTATGACGCCAGAGTAAGACCTGTGGGCTTAGCTGAGTGATGGAACTGAGTTTGCAGTAATGCTTGCAAAAAAGAGCGTACAAAGGAAACTACAAGCTTGTGACACAGTCAGAACCAGATGTTTGACAAGCAATGAGTACAAGAAGCTAACGCTTTATACAGGCCAAGGAATGTATATTTACAAAGCAATTAGAGGAAGAAGCAATGCACTTCTTACAAGCCATTTTATGACAAGAACACCTTACACCTCATATTAACTGAGAATGGTTTTATGGTAGCCAATGGTAGAGGAACACTTGCACAAAAAATTGGAGGGGGATTCACAAAATATAATTTACGATGAAAAGCTTGCTTGTGCCAGCAGTGATCAAAGCATACCTCAGACTCTACCAGTAAATACTTTTGGAAATTTTATTTAATAATTTAATATTACATGTAATTAAAATTCAACAAAATGTGTCGACAGTTAAACTAACCATATTCATCCGTGTCTATCTCAAATGTTTGCTGTGATGTATAATACGGGTACATCATGAGCTGCATTTTTCTGTTATAGATATTTTGTAGTGTACTGTGAAAATATATGCACTTGCTTTAGAATAACAGAAATGCGTCTTATCCACCGACCCCGAGTTACATGCTAGCGCTTCGATAGTCTCAACAAGGAAACCACGTGAAAATCGGTATTATTGTGGAAGCTTATTGGCTCAAAAATATGGAGTCAGATGACGCAATTTTTCGTGTTTCCTCTGAGTGGTGAGAGTCAGGGAGGTTACTATCGGTCAATGTTGTTGGCACAGACAACGCCGACTTGAGTGTGGCGGGGCTGAAGGTAAGACTGCAACTAACCCTACCAGATAAGCGGGTATGTTGTCAGCTTGACACTACAATCTCATTACCATCCTAATCTGTATTCATGTGAATGTAACGGGTTTTGTCTTATTTGGTTATATCCCTTTTTGGCAGAATTAAACTGCTAGCTTACCAGCTAACATCAGCGGGAAGGAGAGGGGAGGATGCGGTTGATGTTAGCACGCTGGTTAGCGAATTGCTTTGTTTTCATCCGGCAGTTATTCGTGAACTTTACAATAGTATCTGTACAGGTTGAGAAATCATCTTCTAGTTTAATTTCAGAGACGTAACTTAACCTCTGATAATTGAGTTGTGATGTACCCGTGATATTCACATCTCCATAGAGTAGCCAAACGTGTTCCCATGAGTAACGTTTAACGTCCCACGCTGTTGAATGATAGTTGGCATGACATTCGTTTTTAGGACCCCGTCATGTAAGCTGTATTAACCTGATAACTTGTATGTTTCACTGAACATAAGATTTCATTATGCCATTTTTTGACGTACAAAGTGTGTGACTAATTTCCATCAATGATACTGATACCACAGACGTACGTAATTTAATTGCATCTGCATCTGCCTAGATGAACATTCTTGATGGTGGATGGCAGAGCATTCTAAAATACACAGACGTGAGGGCATCATTCCTAAAAAAAGAAAAATATACTATAACATCAGAAACCTGACACATTTGTGTGTGTGTGTGTGTGTGTATAGATATAGATAGATATATCACGCAAATTAGTAACTTTTGGGAAACACGAATGTCAAATACCAAACGAGTGACGGTGACGGATAGTAGTCTAATATATGATAGTAGTCTAATATAATTATAATCAACTCAGTACGCTTTTTCAGAGTTGAGGTGATGCTTGTCTTTCAGTGAGGATGGCAGTGGGCTCATTTTAATGGGATCTCTCTAAGTTCATGTCATCAAATCCCTGGTGGTGTGCGTGTTTGGATTAGAACTGTCCTCATCTAGGCGTGGGGTGAGCGTGAAGGCGTCATGCCATTGGCTGTCTCACTCACCCCTGCATTGTGGACTCCACAGACCAATAGCCAGGAGGAAGATGCTTTGAGTCCATGCATTACTGCAGAGGTTATCATTGACCTCAGGGTGGGGTGGAGACATAAAAACCCAATGTTTCAAAGTGTGTCAGTGTGTTGGATTCATGTTTATTCATCCTGCACAGAGCTGTCATCTACATCTGCTAATTACTTGGTCTATGAACAAGACATCCTTTCCTGAAAGTCGGTTCGCGTGTCAGTCATTTGATTTTGCTTGCTGAATCACTATAGCTAAACAACATTTTCACCAAATAACATCAACTGCATTAAGGTATGTGTTTGCTCTTTCTTCAGTTGTTAGTTACTGAGTTGGTTGAATTGGGTGCTATGTTAGGTGAAAAGTTTAATTTTAGCCTATAAAATTATGTATGGGCCAGTGCAGTTTTGCTGTTACTGGTTAGTTGAGGTAACTACATGTGCAAGTATTGTATTAGCCTGAATATAAGACCAATTTTTTGTCTTTTTGTCTTTTTTGTCTTTTATTGTATTAGCCTGAATATAAGACCAAATTTTTGTATATTTTGTCTTTGTCTGTAAATACTTTTGAAAAAAGGGGGTTCGTCTTATATTCGTAGACTAGACAAAAGTAGCGGGGAAAAAAAAACGCCAAAAACATTGGAGAGGTAAGAGATTGTCTTAAACAAATTCAAAAATTATCCTTGAGTGGTGTAAAAGAATGACTGGGTTTACAGCAAGGGAATGACTGGGAAACAGAAGTCTCTGATGCGGTGCAATGGACTTACTGCGTGACTGAATGAGTCTTTCCCAGTGCCTGCACAGACTTCGAGGATAAACTGTCTTTTCAGTTGTAGTCTATGCTCAAACTAAGGAAAACTCACTTATACAGATATGCAATGCTGAGCAAACGTCAGAGTTTTTCAACATCTATTACCGTTAAAAAGAAAGGCTGAAAATCAGTCACTGTGAGGTGGAAATGAGAGAAGCAAATCACCGTTATGTTTGCGTGTCTCGCAGGCAGGTCCAACTCGCCCCTTTACACACAAGGCTGTAGCCTCTATGCAGACCTCTATGGGTAATGCATATGGTTTTCTGCTTAGTAGGTATCCTACAGTGTATTGTTTGCACTTGCATGGAAAATTGTCATTCATATAGTAGCCTGCTGTTCATTCAATTTAAATATGACAGATTTATTCACATTAATTAACTTGATCTCATGCTTTAATTTATAGTAATGATCAAAAAATTTGCTAACTTTTAAAATGTTTTCCAATGAGTTTTCACCAGCATATTCAAATAAAATAGTCAAAATTTGGTCTACAAAAATGTGTTTTTTTTTTTTCTTTTTTCTCCAAAAATGAAAAAAATGAGGGTCGTCTTATACTCAGGATTGTCTTATATTCACGCCAATACGGTAATTTAACATGGTTTGGGCTAAGCTTGCTCATTTCATGGAGATTATCCATCCTGCTGTAATGAGAATTAATGAAAATCCAGAAATCAAGTAAATGTGCGATAGTTTTGTGAGGGGTTGCTCATTCCTTTGTTTAGGTGGTGGTAGCGTAGTGGTTAAGGAACCTGGCTAGCGTGTAAGTAGCCTGAAAAGTTGTGGGTTCAAATCCCAGCTGCCACCGTTGTGCCCTTGAGCAAGGCACTTAACCCTAAATTGCTCTAGGGGAGACTGGCCCTGAACAATTGATAGTTGATGAGTTGTAAGTCGCTTTGGATAAAAGCGTCTGCTAAATGCATAAATGTAAATGTAAATGTTTACCTGACCAGATGAATATTAGCCTTGCAAGACATATTGTAATAATGAGTAGTTGACTGTGGATCCTCAGTGATTCCTCAGTAGCCCAGACACTTCATCAACTATCCGTTGATTACGACAGTGCTATCTTGTGCCACTCTTAATTTTCAGTGGGTTATCTCTTCGCTTTCATCAAGCATGCAAGACTTTACACAATCAGTGGGGAGATTGCAGACGCAAGTTTCATTAGGGCTGGACCATAAATGAGTAAGGATTGCCTGAAAGATATTATCACAATGGTGTGGTTGTGGGTGGTGCCACTTCAGTGAAGAAATAGTGACTACACTATTTCCATGTCCTCAATTTTGTTTTGTTTGAAATAGACATCACAGTTCTTTGTTTTACATTTACATTTAGGCATTTAGCAGATGCTTTTATCCAAAGCGACTTACAAAAGAGGATAACATTCAAGCTACAACACAATGAAAGAACTAACAAGGAGTGCATATTGCTAACATAGACTCTGCACTATTTTAAGTTGAAAGTGCAGTAGTGTAACGCAGTGTAGAGAAATTAAATTATTAAGTGCATTCTCAAAATTTACGACAGGAGATATTCTTGGAAGAGCTGGGTCTTCACGAGTTTCTTGAAGGTGGAGAGTTTTGTTAACATGAAAATGTATAATTTTAGAGGGATACAGGTCAAGCCAGAAAATTAAAGAAAATTAAAGATTAATGGTGGGGCGATGGTGGCATAGCAGTTAAGGAACCTGGCTAGCGTGCAAGAAGCCTGAAAAGTTGTGGGTTCGAATCCCAGCTGCCACCGTTGTGCCCCTGAGCAAGGCACTTAACCCTAAGTTGCTCTAGGGGAGACTGGCCCTGAACAATTGATGGTTAACAAAAATGTAAGTTGCTTTGGATAAAAGCGTCTGCTAAGTGCATAGATGTACATGTAATGAAATCGTCTTGTGATCCTTAGCCTGTCACACTCCTAGCATCAACTCCAAGTATCAACTCAGACACCGTGAACTTATTCTGAACAAAGGCCGTGTGACATGTGAAAGAGGAAGAAGGCCCATTTGAAATGGTTATAACTGTCTGGTTGCCTTTACTGCAGCACCTGCAGAGTCTGAAAGAACTCTCAAACAGGGCTGGATTGCAGTCGTGTTCATCCATGGGGAGGAGAGGGTGGTCTTTGTTTGACGCCTAAGGCTTTTTTGTGTGCGTCATAAACAAATGGCTGTGACTTCCTCATAAACTGCCTTGGCCATGTGACCCAAACAGACGTGACTTCAGTTAAGAGAGGCATAGTC
Source organism: Tenualosa ilisha (assembly GCA_015244755.2). Classification (NCBI taxonomy): domain Eukaryota; kingdom Metazoa; phylum Chordata; class Actinopteri; order Clupeiformes; family Clupeidae; genus Tenualosa; species Tenualosa ilisha. Next base: position 1,556,413 of record PYXC01001036.1, read on the forward strand.
TAGGCCTGTTCTGATGTCAGGTAAACAGGCAGACTTGGTGTGGGCTTTGACTGAAGGCTGGAGGTGAACTCCAGAGTGGAATGTTTTCAAAGAAATGGATGCAGTGAAAATAATGTAGTATCCCCTACCTCCCTCTCTCTCTTTTTTCTCTCTTTCTCTCCCTCCCTCTCTCCCCCCATTTTGATGTTTTCTACCAGGCAGCCAAAGACATCTGACATTCACCTCAGCCCCTAGAATCACTCTCTTGCATTCAGGGCAACCGCGTCTGTTGCTGTCATTCCGTCCCCCTCGGGAGAGAGTTCAGCTCCCCTTTAGGCACTATCACCACCACCACACTCCTCTCTTCCTCCGACGCTCCCTGTCAACCGCTCTCCAGGATGGGTGTGAAGCTTGACCTCCAGACGGTGGTTCTCCTGCCCGTGCACCTGCTGGTGTGGCTCTACTCCCTGCTCACGTTTCTGCCCTGGTACTTCATCACCGGGGCCCAGGAGAAGAAGGCTCTGGCCAAGCGCATCAAGGCCAAGGCCATCTTGGGCCGCCGAGAGGGCCCTTACCGTTCGGTCGACCACCTCAACAGTCTCGCCCAGATGGACTTTCCTGGGAAGAACACGCTAGATAAGCTGTTCAGTCACGCGGTGGATCGCTTCGGCTCCAGGCATTGCCTCGGCACTCGAGAAGTGCTCAGCGAGGAGAATGAGACCCAGCCTAGCGGCAAGGTCTTCAAAAAGGTAACGCACTCACCGTGGAAGCATGCAACTTCACATAATGCATGTCACAAAAGCATACGTATACACACAGAAGACTGGTCCTCTTCCAGAATTTTTCCAGTCAGTCTTAGCTGGTGCTAACTTTGCTCATGTGACTTTCCTTAATCTAGGCTAAGTGTCACATATGACTCACACAGTGTCTCCCTTTGCCATTCAGATATTACAAAAACCCTGTGTACTATCTTTTAGCTCATTCTGGGAAATTACAAATGGATGACGTACCAGGAAATGGACATGATCGTGAATCACTTTGGCAGCGGCCTTGCCGCCCTGGGACAGCAGCCCAAGAGCACCATTGCCATCTTCTGTGAGACTCGGGCTGAATGGATGATTACGGCCCAGTCATGCTTCAGACGCAATTTTCCCTGTAAGCACTGCCAATATCTTGTCACGACTTCCTTGTCTGTCTTGTCATCCTTTGACTTTACCACTTCCCGTGTGCAATAGTGAATGCAATACTAAAGGGAACTTTTGTAAAGCCTTGATCTGTCCTCAACAAGCTGTTGCATATTACTAAATACTAGGCTTATATGCCTTTCAATGCCTTTGAAGTACACTACCAGACTGTGCATATGTATATAGTCCATGATTTCAACGATGTCTCAGTGCATGTTAAAAAAACAAACGGGGTGTATGCTCAGTGAAGGCCTACATGTGGACACGTGATATATTTTGGCCAATAACCTTACGGGAAAAAATATTAAATGGCATAAACTATGTGTTTCCTAAAAGCCCATAACCACTAGAATTAACATGTACTGAACTATACATAGTTCTGTAAGGTACTTTCAGTGGCATTGAAACGCATGGATTTTCAGGCCATGTACACACGTAGGCGGGTATTTTTACAAACGCGCATTTGCTGTCCTCCGTTTTCTAAAAACTTAGCGTGACCAGTGCATGTTTTTCTTGTTTTAAAATCTTTTTTTGCTGATGTCTGTGGTTTAGTGGTGACGTTCTATGCCACGCTGGGAGAAGAAGCTGTGGCCTTTGGCCTGAATGAGTGTGGGGTGACTCATCTGGTGACGAGCATGGAGCTGCTGGAGACTAAACTAAAGGTGAGTGAGAGTTCTGTCTGAGTGTGCAGTAATATTTACACTCACTCGCCCTACCCTCTGACAAGCCCATATTGACACTAAGGAGTATCAGCTTGTTGACTCCGATCTGGTATGTGCCAACCGTGAGGTTCAAGTCGTTGGTGTCAACAGCACACAAAGGCCATTTTGGCCCGGTTTTTATAAATGGCCGCCAGAGTTGATGACTTGAGCTCTCTGTGACTGTGCCTGTCTTTGTCTTCTTGTCTCTCAGAATGTGCTTCCTCAGATCCATAAACTCAAGCACATCATCTGTGTGGATAACAAGCAGATCTGCACAGCAGACTACCCTGAAGACCTGCAGCTTCACACCATGGAGGCGGTGCAACAGCTGGGAGCCAAGCCTGAGAACTGTAAGTGTAGCGTACAGCATGACATGATATTAGACTTGCATAAGAGAGGGAGAATACTAATACATAGCATAACAATTGTAATTTCCTTTTGGATCAGTAAAGTATCAATCTATCTATATATCTATCTGACTAATATATCAGACTGGGATTAAACACTTAAATGCAACAACGAGTGGATTACCACACAGTCATATTTATAATAAATTATAATTTATAAAACAATTTTATTGATTTATGTGTTTGTTTATTTAATGTATTTACAATCAATTAAACAGTCAAGAGGCTACTTCAGTCTTGCTAGATGGACAGCTGTGTTCCATCCTAATGCTCTTTTTTTTTTTTTTTTTTTTTTTTGTCAGTGAGCCAGGAAATCTTGAAACCCACCCCTACGGACCTGGCCGTCATCATGTACACCAGTGGCTCCACCGGGCGACCCAAGGGAGTCATGATCGTTCATAGCAACCTCATTGCAGGCATGACTGGGCAGTGTGAAAGAATCCCTGGCCTAGGGTGAGTCAGCTTTTCAGCAAAATTCACTCAAAAAACACAGTACGTAACTGCATCCTCTGCTGAGTCCTAAAGCTGTTACGTAATGCTGTGCTTCCTATTAGGCCCAAGGACACGTACATCGCCTACCTCCCCCTGGCTCACGTCCTGGAGATGACCGCAGAGATTTCGTGTGTGACTTACGGTTGCAGGATTGGCTACTCCTCTCCACAGACCCTTTCAGACCAGGTAAATGCTCCTCAAAATTTAGAATCACTCTCAAAGTGTGATGGCGCCATTCCATTTGCTGAAAGTTTTTTTTTTTTTTTTTTTTTCTACCTCTTCCCCCTACAGTCAACTAAGATCAAAAAAGGCAGTAAAGGAGATTGTTCAGTGCTGAAGCCCACCCTCATGGCTGCTGTTCCGGTATGTTCTTTTTGACACTTAATGAAGTTATTTACCCCTGGCTGTTGCATTTAACTACAAGGTAACTAATGCATGACGCCCATTATTGTTTCTCTGCCTTACTAGGAAATCATGGACCGCATCAATAAGAATGTGATGAGCAAGGTGCAAGAGATGAACTGTGTGCAGAGAACTCTCTTTAAGATGGCCTACAACTACAAGCTGGAACAAATCAAGAAGGGCTATGATGCTCCTCTGTGTAACGCGTAAGATCATTTCTACACTCCTGTAGACAAGTCCACTGAGTCCAATTACACTTGACTAATATGGGACTAATATGGGACTTAAGTTGTTACTGAAAGTGGTAAAGCAAGCAGCAGCATAAAAACATGTTTTGTACATAGGGAAGTTACATTCTTTCTAATCAGATGTACAGAATAAACCTTAATAATGTTAAGGTAACGTAATGTTCTCCGGATTGTACAGGCTGTTTAAGAAGGTGCGGGCCCTGCTGGGCGGAAACGTACGCATGATGCTGTCGGGAGGGGCGCCCCTGTCCTCGGCCACCCAGCGCTTCATGAACATCTGCTTCTGCTGCCCCGTGGGCCAGGGCTACGGCCTCACTGAGACCTGCGGGGCCGGGACCATCACAGAGGGTGAGTGGGCCTCCCAGCTGCTCACACTGTGCAGCTACATATACTGCACTGTGGTCAGTGTTTAAGGGTTTTAGTGAGACTTTTAGTCAGAAATGGTCCATGTTAAGAAGATGGTTCGTTTATGTTATTCCTGATGTCAACTGTACATCTTGTATCTTTGTTCCAGGCGGTTTTTCATCTATGTATGTATGTGTGTGTGTGTATATATATATATATATTTGTTTCCATGGAAATGTTAACACAAGGCTAAAAATGCCTGACAAAATTGCAAAGTTAATTTTTAATCTTGCAACACTGTTGTTTTCCGTACAATGGATTATACCTTGGGGTGATGACTTGCTACATGTTTCACAGCATAGTGTATCTCCAAGAGTTATTTGTAGCACATTTCCTGGGGAGAATGTGGTTGAAATCTTATAAATAAAGTCTGAGGTGGTGGCTTAGTTGATCTTTGTTCAGATAGTGAAACTCTGAAAGTCGGACAGGTTTTAACATGCCTCGCACCACTGGAGAGACTAATTACACAGTGGGTCTCAGTGGGGCTTCAGAGAGCATCCTGTGAAAGGGGTTGTATTTACCTTGAGGGTGAGACTTTGTTGTGGTAGTGATGTGTTGTGTTGCTGTACTGTTGTGTTTAGTGGCAGACTACAGCACAGGCCGTGTGGGAGCCCCTCTCATCTGCTGTGAGGTTAAACTGAGGGACTGGGCTGAAGGTAGGTCCCATGCAGATGTTTTACAGACACCCCCCCCACACACACAAGCCCTGAACCCTCAAAGACTTATTAAGCATGAACTAACTTCTAATTCATGCCAATTACATCTGTGAGGGTTCAGGGCTTAAGGCTTTAACAGCCTGTCACGTTAAGATGGAAAAATAGTTTATGTAATCTTAAAAGACGTGTCCTCTCAACTCAACCCTTCCTTCAGGTGGTTATACAAGCCAAGACAAACCACACCCACGCGGAGAGATCCTGATCGGGGGTCCTAATGTCACCTTGGGTTACTACCGGAAAGATTGCAGCAACAACAAAGACTTTTTTGTGGACGAAAACGGCCAGCGGTGGTTTTGCACAGGAGATGTTGGAGAGTTCCACCCTGATGGCTGCTTACAGATTGTGGGTAGGTGGCCTTATATTTGTGTGTGTGTGTGTGTGTGTGTGTGTGTGTGTGTGTGTGTGTGTGTGTGTGCGCATGCGCTCATGTGCTGGTCTGCTTTTGAACAAAGTTGTGGTAGGGAACTGTCAGCAATTTAAAAGAAAGAACATTTTGAGCAGTCATTTATATGCCTTTATTAGATCGAAAAAAGGACCTTGTCAAATTGCAAGCTGGGGAGTATGTATCACTGGGCAAAGTGGAGTCTGCCTTGAAGAACTGTTCTCTCATCGACAACATCTGTGCATATGCCAACAGGTATCATCCCAGTTGCTTTTGACATTTCCTACTCCACGGACAGTGGAGCGCTGTGGTTGCTTCCGTGAATGTCTGTATCCTAATTCTTCACTGTTTTTGTCCCTCCAGTGATCAAAACTATGTGATCAGCTTTGTGGTGCCCAACCAGAAGAAACTAACCTCTCTGGCTGAGCAAAAAGGCATTAAAGTGGCATGGGAGGACATCTGCCACCACCCCTTGATGGAAATGGAAGTTTTAAGAGAAATTAAAGAAGTCGCCACCTCATGTGAGTCTTGTAACCGTGTTTTGTGCAACTGCAGAAAGACAGGATCACATGAAACTGTAGCGTTAAAAACTCTTGAGCTAATCTCACGTTTCATTCAACAAGTGTTTGCATTGTGGAGGGTCCATGTGAGAATGTCATGTGTGTAATCTGTAGTCACTATTTAGCAAAGCTGCAGGGAATTTAGAGCTTTTTAATCTCTTAAGTGCAATCTCCGACTTTGAGTTGTATATTCCTTTCTGATTTCCTCATCTGATTCCTATTCGTGTTTGTTGCCATGTTTTGCCACAGCACCGTTGCTTCCTCCAGTGATCAGTAAATGTTAACATCTACCGTTTAACAGTTGGAATGAATAGTTTGCACTCCGCATGATTTTTCAATCCAACATTCTTTAATGCATCATGCCATGGCATTTTAACTGCTCAAACAGTACAACAAAAAAAGCTCGATTCCATCTCTTTATGTACCTTACACTGCCCCCTAGAGGCACAGAACTGTGCTGTAGGCAGGTGGAGTCGGTGCTAGTGCTTTATCAGTCACATCAGATGTGCCATGGAACAGGTTTTGTTTATTTGGACACTTTTGTCCAAAGCAACTGCTGCATGCACCTCATTTTAGTTGACCTGACTGATGTGATGTTGGCCAGGGTGGAATGACCCAGATTAGCACTGTTCACTGGATAATTATTAGCAAATTTTATAGAATTAGGCCCTGTGCTAAACATTGTGTTATTCCACAGCAAAACTCCAGCGTTTTGAAATCCCAGTGAAGGTCCGCTTAAGCCCAGAGCCTTGGACGCCTGAGACGGGGCTGGTCACTGACGCCTTCAAGCTCAAGAGGAAGGAGCTAAAGAACCACTATCTCCATGACATCGAGCGAATGTATGGGGGGAAGTAGGATCAGCACTTAAGCCAAAACCCAGTCTTCATCATTCCACTGTCACCTTTAGTGTATCAGATCTGTTTAATATTTCCAGTCTTACTGTTAGATGCTTAAAGCTAGCACAGAAAACACGCAAACACATATGTTAACGTTGTGTTAATGTTAAACACCTGTATTTAATTTTTTATTTTTTGTCTGTTTACTTCCTTTTGTTCGTCCAGTGTTGGAAGCTTTCTGTAAGCATTCAAATATGACTTAGTGGCTTAGCAGTGGAGTTGTTATAGGAACTGTAAAATGCCAGTGGCCTGACACATTGCACCTAATGGACATGATGCAGCTTTACTGAAACCTCTTCACCTCTGAAAATGAGTTTAACCACACAACAGCAAGAAACTGCCATACATCTTTTTAAGCATTTTTGTAATTACAGTCTATTACAGTAGTATTTATTTAAGGGTTGGTTATCAATAATTTCTTTGCAATATGATTTGACCATTTTTGTTCACTTCCCACCGGGAGATTATTGAAAGACAGGTTCATGGTTGTTTTTTACTGTTGCGCACTCCCTCCTAGTGGCAAATTCTGTAAAGTGTTGTCACTGTGCCTTTAGAGAGATCCAATGCTTCATGACAGACCTCTATATTATTAGATGTCAGTGTATTTATTTGCAGTCATCAAGTAATGGATAGACATATGTATAAAGGGGCTCGCTTAAATAAAGTAGGGGTTAGGTCTGTATTTGACAGGATTTGTTGTCAAACCTGTATGCCCATAATATTAATGATTTGTAAATCATTTGTCGTGTATAAATAACGAAGATTTTGCTTTATGGCAGTTATTTATTTGAACTTGAATATAGTCTTTAATTGCACATGTAATTGGGTACAGTCTGTTGGTAGGTAATGTCTATCCCCTCTCATTTCAGGAGTGAAATGACATATCGGACTTATTTATTTCTGACTGACTCAGGGCGTGTAGAATGGGCAGGTCAGCTGCAGGTTTTCAGATAGCTGTAGAGAAAACTTTGCAAAAATGATTCAGGTTACCTTTTGTTGAAGGGAAGCTTCTCGGTTTAAATTAATTTATTAAGTTCAAGATGAAACATTAGGCCCTAACTATTCTAAATGTTAAATACCATTACATGTCTAAGGCCATACTGAAATGTAGGTTGTTTCAGTGTTGTTATTATGGAGGTGAAATGCACTATGGTTTGGTCCTTTCATTTTGTTCTTTTGGAATTTGACATTCAGGTGTAGATAAGTGCTTTGCTTCAATGCACATTTTACCACAAGTCATCTGTGTCAGCAGCAATACACTGTATGCTGCTACTGTGTGTTGCTTCACCAATGTCACCTGGCAATCAGAATGTATTCTGTGTGAGTTTAAGATCCTGATTGCATTTTTTAGTTTTTTCCTCATCTGCTGGATCTCAGAAGTCTTTACCAGTATGGAATACATAAGTTGAGGGATGTTTTTTTATGAAACTACATTACACTGCCTTGCTATGGTTGTTCTCTTTTTAAAAAAATGGAGCATTAGATGATGCTTGGAAGGAAGCTATGTTGAAAAACCAATACTGCAGAGGTCTGCACATTTGCTCACCTTTTTAATAGTGGCATAGAGAAGTGTCAGTACTGAATGAAAATTCCTTTTAAAATCTAAAATGTGTTCTCAGCTATAGCTACTTAAAAGCTAATTTATCTGTTGGACATACATTGGCCCATAACTACATGCAACATTTTAAATTTAAAGATACTTTTTTTCATTCTCAGGTTGTAATGTCAGGATTGAGTTAACTTTTGGCTGCCAAATTCCAAAACAGTTGGAATTTGGTGATTTTTTTTGTTTGTTTTGTTTTTTGACAGTTCAGTTGAAGATGAGTAATTCTAGTGAAGTACATTGCTTGTTAGAATGTTTTATGATGCTGTTATTTATTCCATTGTGTGGGTCACATTATGTAACATACATTGTGATAAATAAAATGTTTTGTAATACAATTGCTTTGTTTTTATGTAACCAAAAAATTACGCTTTATATTGTAACCAAAAAACAACTTTATTTACACTCTGTATCAAAAACATATCATTGACAATACAAAAACATCAGTTGGCCCAATCCTGAAAACGAAAACAGTCACTAGCAATCTTCCAGACAGGCTGGTCACTGTTAGGAGAGGCTTGAGCAGTCAGCAAGAAATTCTGATTAAAATATCGCTGTTTGTTTCCATCAAACTTCACTGAGCCTGCTGTAACAACAAGCAATGTTGTCTGTCCTTGAGTCGCTTGCTCTATTAAAAAGAAAAAAGAAAGAAAATATTAATTCAGGTTATGTGCCGTTTTTAATTGTTGACAAAATTTGATTGGTTGAGTCTTTACAAACATTTAATACTACACACCATGTACAGGTTGGCAATCGAGTGTATGAACTAGGAATTCACTTGATGGAAGGGATTCAAAGAAATCCCCCAGCGCGTCTTGTCCCGAAACTGCATTGCCATTCCAAACCAAGGTGGCTTTATCCAAGTAGAGCCTTGTCAAGTGCTGTGTCATGCAAGGCAAGATATACTTCAAGTTATTGTGAGTCTGGTGTTGCTAAACAGAATTAAGATGTGAGCAGCATCAGACATACCCTCCTCTTCTTGTCCATGCAGTCATAATAAATGTTGACAAATTCTTCTGAATATCTGCAGGACTGGTCAACATGGGTTCTGAAATCCTGTACAGACATTAAGAATATTAACATTAAAGAGGTCATTGGCGAAATGGACAGCTCAAAGTAACGCTCGGTGGCGGGTAAATTAACTTTCAGCAAGTGCTAAACCTCGAAAAACATAATTCGTCGCGAGCCAGTGTAACTAAGGTAACGATAACGTCAACATCACAATGCCGCTAACGTTACCATGATTTATGAGTATGATTGTATAAAACTGAACACTTACAACTGTCGAAGCCATGTGAAAAGATACTTGCAACCCTTGAAGTCACAAAGTAGTAATCTTCGGAAAGAAGCTTTTAATTTTCGTCCTCTACCGGGCTGACGGAAAATGACACCATTCCTTAAAAGCGACACAAGGCAAGCTAACAACTCTGTTGGTCTGCTAGTCTATACCACTAGCAGCTATCACTAAGAGCATACAGAAACATACTATACGTTTTCGCATTCAATTCGTTTCTCTCGTGTGATTGCAGTTATATAAAATAATAACAACAATATATATATAGCAAACACCGCACGACCTAAAATTCACTGTAAGCAACTCACAAACAGAGACGCACCACCCTCCAGCCCAGTCCAAACCTTGCTTGCAACACCGTTGCGTTCCGCTAGCTGACAAAATCTACCAAAGAGTTCCGCTTTACACATACATGAAAGAAAAAGTTTCTTCACTTGTTGATTGTCTTAAAATTATTTAAATGTTATTTGTTCAAATTATATTTATTTTGTATATAAATAAATAACAATACATAAAACAGACATTAAAACGATCACAAAACGAAATCGTGTTATGATTTTTTTTTTTACACCGGATATGGCTTTACGGTCCAACCAAGGTCTCTTCCGACCGGGTTCAGCAAGTCATCCCGCTTAGACAAACCCCTTCTCACTTGATGTGGTAACATAACTGAAGCCGTAGTCATGGAGCATTCTGTGTCCAACTTAGAAGTCTGCAATTTTGCCTATTCTGGAAAGTTTGACGAATTAAAGAAATGCATTCTTTCCGATAAATCATTGGCCACTAAAACGGATCAGGTAACGTTTAGCAACGTTAACAAATGGCGTAGCCTAGCGTTACAGACAGCCTAGCCTTAAAAGCTAGCGTTGTGCCGACAGCAGAAACCCAGTCAGATAGCTGGTGATCTGCTGAATGGCGTAAATGTTATATTCAACTGCAGAATTAAGTTTAATATTATTTTCCTCCCTTAGGATCAGAGAACTGCTCTTCACTGGGCCTGTTCGGCTGGCCACACAGACATTGTATCATTTCTGTTGGACCTTGGTGTCGAAGTAAATATAAAAGATGATGTGAGTTCTTTTGAGGGACACGTTTTGCATATTCCCATTTTTGCAATGAAAAAACGCCTGGATACGTTAAAAATCAAATGGAGATGTTATTTTTTGAAATAGCAAATAGCAATGAACACCAGGTTGGATGCTATGGATCATATACTTTGGGTCAGATTTTGTTTGTTTGTTTGTTTGTGTTTCATTAGGCTTGCTGGACTCCCCTTCACATTGCCGCCTCAGCCGGCAGAGAAGAAATTGTGCGATCTTTGATATGCAAGGGTGCTCAACTGAACTGTGTAAACCAGAATGGCTGTACACCTCTACATTATGCTGCATCAAAGAATAGATTTGAAGTAGGCATGTTTGCTTTACCCTTTAGACTGGTTGGACATATGGACATGAACATAAATAAGTGACACATGTACCATTTAGCTGGGTATACACATGTTAAGTGCGCTCTTAGGTGTCAATTTTCTGGCGCAGTGCCATTTATATGGAGAACATGGCTATCATGTATTTTCTGAAGGACTAGGCAGATTTTCATAACCAGTCAGAACATAATGAACCACTTTTGTGGCTGTCCAAACGGTTTCCCCATGTATCATCACATTAATTTCAACTAGCTGTGTATTTGTCTTATTTATGTCTTATGTCTGTCTTATTTATCTAAACTAAGGCCTCCCCCTAGCTATTGCATATTTAATCTGTTCAGTTTAGTTAGATATTATGTGTGTGCTTTTATGTTGAATGTTTCAATAGATAGCCCGCCTGTTGCTGGAAAATGGTGCAGACCCCAATGCCACAGATAAACTGGAATCCACCCCATTACACCGAGCCTCAGCTAAAGGAAACTATCGCCTGATTCAGCTTCTGTTGGCACAGAGTGCCTCAACAAACATTCAAGATTCTGAAGGGAACACTGCCTTGTATGTATCACGTCACACAAATATGAATTGACCTGATCTAAACTTTCTTTCTCTTTTAAGCGGCCTGGAACTTCTTGGTTTGATCATTCCTCATGTACTTTCAGGCACTTGGCTTGTGATGAAGAAAGAGTAGAGGCTGCCAAACTGCTTGTGGAACATGGAGCCAGCATTTACATTGAGAATAAGGAGGAGAAGACCCCTGTGCAAGTTGCTAAAGGCGGCCTAGGCGCACTGCTTAAGAGGATTGTTGAAGGTTGATTACCATCCTACTCATTTGTGAAAAGACTCTGGTTGCAGCCTGTAACTATTTACAATTATAACTTCAGCTGTCTACACATGAATTAAATGGCAAACAGACAAGCAAAAAACATGCTCCAAATTCTACAACCTGAACTACATACAGATGTCCACCATAGTGTGTTAGCTCCAGATGTTAATTTTGTTTGTTGGAAAAGGTTTTCTATAAAACCTTGCACTTTGAATGTTGTGTACTTAAATCAGACTATTAATTCAGTATTTGTGTGCTGCATAATTATATAATTTTTGTTTGATGTTAACTATATAGCTTAGCTGAAGGCTTTTGGGTGTTCATTTTCAGATTAAGTATATGTGTGTTTTGTATGGAAACATTTTACTTGCTTTGACCAAAATGTACATAAATATAACATTTGAAACAGAGTGGAGAGTGGATGCATGAAACCAATAGAGGAAATTAACATACATCCAGAGGTTACGCCATCTTTAATGGGGTTATTGAAGACAGATATTTTGTATTGACAGTGTCTGGAATATTGTTCAGACTTGCGTCATACAGAGGTTGAAGAATCAACAAATTTCATTCACAGAAATGTAGGGCTGCAACTATTGAATCGTATAAAACACTTCTGCTTTTTTAAACAGCAATATTAATAGCGTTATGCAACATGCAAAACCTGTTAAAATGCTCAGGCAATTAGCTATAGTTCTTGTTGGATCTGGTCACACAGATACCGTTCAGCCCTGTTCCAAGGAGCTAAAACCCTTCATGGCAGGACCAGGCAAGGAGGCAGAGGATCTGCTGTTAGATACAGGACACAGAGAAAACATCTGGGCTTCACAGGCAAAAGGGATGGAGTGTTAATGAGAATCAGATGGAGAGAGCAGAGGAAGTGCCTCTCCAAAGGACTGCAGAGACTGATGCTGTCTTCAGACTGGAGAAAGAGACGAAGAGAAAAGGCATCATTGTATGGGTGATTTCCTTTCACCGTGTCTGCTGGTCACCATGGGCCTCTTGGCCAGGATCTCCATGCAGATTTTTTTGTAGGGAAAATGTGAATCGAGAGGAAAAAGAGGCATAGGAAAACAAGGGCGATTAGTGTAGAATTAATCCACTCTGGGATTCCCCACAGCTAAAGCTCAAGCATAATTGTCATAGGAAAGATCAGAGTCAGGCCGGGGACAGACACACCAACGTGCAGCTGAATGTTCCAAAATGCTTCCGAGTTTAATTTTTGAAGTGATTTGTTATATACAGTTCCCAGCATAAATGAGTACACCTCCTTTAAAAAGTAACAGTTTAAACAATAAGTCCATGAAAACAAAAAAATATTTCCCACATTTTCGCAGACTAAGTTTAATATCACATCTGTGTAACATACAACACAAAAGTTTGCGTAATAATATAACTTAGATTACATATTTTTCAGTTTTTCTCAAATTAGGGGGGAGCAAAAATGAGTACACCCCACTGAAAGTCTCCAGTCAAAGCAAGATTTTAGAATAACAAATGTCTGATTTACCAATAATTCAATCACAGGTGAGTAATTATTCACTTAGTCCAGCAGATAGTTGACTATAAAAGAAAACCCCTCCCTATTCCCATCTGTCAGCAATGGCACCACATGGAAGAGAAATTACACAAGACCTGAGAAAGAAAGTTATTTCCTTACACCAGAAAGGTAAAGGCTACAAGAATATCAGCCAAGCTTTACTTATTAGTCAGAATACTGTAGCAAAAGTGGTACAAAGATTTAAGAAAAATGGAACTGCGACCATGTCACAGAGACGTCCTGGTCGTCCACGGAAGTAAAAACCTTGACAGGAACGTCTTCTGACGAGAAGGGTTGAAGAAAATCGGCACACAAGTTCACTACAGTTAGTTAAAGAAGTAGAAAGCCAATCGGGGGTGACTGTTTCCCGTGACACAATACACCGTACACTGCAGAGGAATGACATGCATGGATGCCATCCACGAAAGAAGCCTCTCCTAAAGCCCAGGCACAAAAAGCCTGCCTAGAGTTTGCCAGGGACAAAGATGAAGGCTACTGGGACTCTGTATTGTGGAGTAATGAGACCAAAATTAATGTTTTTGAAACTGATGGCTTCAAAACTGTATGGCGTCGCAAAGGTGAGGAATACAAAGAAAAATGCATGGTGCCTGCAGTGAAGCATGGTGGTGGCAGTGTCCTTACGTGGGGCTGCATGAGTGCTGCTGGTGTTGGGGAGCTGCATTTCATTGATGGCATCATGAATTCAGAGATGTATTGCTCTATACTGAAAAATAAAATGTTACCATTACTCCATGCACTTGGTCGTGGTGCACTTTTCCAACATGACAGTGATCCTAAACACACATCTAAGGCCACTGTCGGCTTTCAGAAGAGGAACAGGGTGAGAGTGATTCAGTGGCAAAGCATGTCACCTGATCTGAACCCAATCGAACGCCTATGGGGAATCATAGGGGAGTGGAGCATCACTCTCCATCCAACATCCAGTCTCTAAAACAGGTCATTATTGAAGAATGGAAAAAGACTGATGACAAAATGTTGCCAACCTGTTCATTCCATGCCCAGAAGACTTTAAAATTCATTAAAAATCATGGAGGCCATACAAAATACTAGATGCAGTAGTTTTGTTGGGGGTGTACTCATTTTTGCCCCCCCCTAATTTGAGTAAAACTGAAAAATATGTAATCTGAGTTATATTATTAAGCAAATGTTTGTGTTGTATGTTACGCAGGTGTGATATTAAACTTAGTCTGCGAAATTTTTGGGTATATTTTTTTGTTTTCATGGACATATTGTTTAAACTGTTACTTTTCAAAGGGGGTGTACTCATTTATGCTGGGCACTGTATATACCTTGATATGGTGATATGTTACAAGCATCAGAATCAGAACTCATGACAGGGGTAGAGTTACATTAGGTGAGGTAAGAGAACAATCACTACTGTCATTTACGCTGATCTTCACATCCTAAAAGAATACTGTAACAATGGGTGGTTATGACTGGATAAGCATTCGATCATATGATGGTCGTACGATGAGGAGAATAGAAGTGAATCTACCACGTGAATCAGATGACACATACTTGCAACTATTTGTAGTGCGTCAATAATCGGACAAAGCTGGAGAACCATGATGAGTCAATATGCCAGAGCAGGACACAAGAGGAAGGGGGGAAGAATTGGCAGGGGACACTGTATGTACAGGGAGAAACAGTGTTTCTCCCATATTAATTAGGTTTAGGATGGAGTTCCAGATTTTACCTCATAGTTGGGAAGCCAATATGTGTGAGATGTAGTTGCAGATGTTTTCATGATGTGTACATCCTTGCTCTAACAGAAAGCAGAGGTGTGTGAGGGACAAAAAGAGCGTGATCTGCCTGAGAGCTGCTCAGGTACTCTCATCCAGAGAAGTCCAGGTCCTCATGCAGCCTCAACCAGGCGAAGTATAAAAGGGTAGCAGAGCTGCAAATGCTACTGAACTTAAACATCTGCCCAAAAGTTTTTTTCTTTTAATCAAAGAGTGCATTTTATGTAGGCCTAATTCCTACATATAATGCCTAATCTTTGTCTAATCTTTTTAATGAATGATCATTTGAAATAGCCTAATTGCATATCATTTGAAATGTTATTAAACTAATTATTTTTCTGTAAAATGTTTTGTTTATAAACTTCATTTTCAACCCAATGGCTCAGCCCTGTTACTCTCAGCAGTATACTGGTAGTATGTTATAGTAGGCCTACACTATATATTCTAAAACCCCAGGATGCTTAAAGTTACATATGACAGAGAACAGCAAAGCTTTCTTTGAATAGGCCTACATCTTCAGGTTTTTACATAGGGAATTACTCTTAAATGTCAAGCCTGTCTGGCTTTGTACAAATTTGACATGGAAAACCAACATTTCCTCCGAGTGGGAAAAGAAACACAGTGAGCAGCGAGGATGCAAGCCTGCGCGAGTGCGCAAAAGCGATTGGCAAGATGCTCGCGCTAACATGATGTGATGGACATGGAGACAGAGAGACAGTAGTTCAAAAATACAAGTTTAAACTGGACACACCAGTACAATAATGGCAATAGCAATAGGTTATAGGGAAAAAATACACACACACAACGCTCTTCATGTTTGAACACATCTGTTTTAAGTTTACAGCAATTACCGATTCTCGCTATTCAGGTAATAATTTTCACTTTTCCACACTCTGGACATGGCTTCCTCCCATTTCCTTTTGGTCATCTTCCTCAAACAACCTTCAATTAATTCAGTGCAGAAAATGTACTTCTGTACTGTATCTTTGTCATAGATGGCTTCAGAATATATTCCCCTGTTGTTCACAGTAAACCACTTAATTGTTGACCATGCAGAGTTCAGTGGGTTTAGATGTGCACATTGGAAAGGAAGTTGGAGAAGTTTGTGTCCGTGTTCTTGAGCCACGTTAGGGCAACAGCGCATAGGCAGCAAATCCACTGGCGAAGTCGAAGTCTGGCGACATACACTTGAAGGATAACGACGAGACGTCCGCCAGGTTAGTGGATCTACAACAATCGCACATCTTCCGTAACATTCTGTTAGCGTGGAACAAAACTCTGGAAACATACCCTCAGATACATCTAGAACTCCGGTGTTTAAATGAAATAATAGTTTATAATTCCAAGGGACCCATCCTCTTACGCCTCCACCGTGAATTAGGCTCCAGGTATGCTTTCTTGGCTCATCATTCAATATTGCAGAGGTTACTTCTCCTGTTATAAGATATTCATGAATTTCTGTCTCCCCAAGGTACACTCTGTAGTAACCGTTGCTTTGAAGTTTTCGAATGTCCCTGATGAAATCTGTGCACTGTGGGCCATTATTGTTTTTTCGGTTCCACATGCGTTGCAGAAGGTGGTGCAATCGTAAATGCATGTCTTTCCCCGCCCACTGTCCCATTGTAATTCATAAACACAATATCCAATCTCGCATCACAATAACAGTGTCACAATAGAGTTGCACTTTATGGTAGGCAAATATTAGGATTGAAATGGACTCAAGGGGCCTGTACTACTAAGCAAGGTTGCTGGGTAACCCGGGTAGCTTTGGGAGTTACCACTGATCTCTAAAAGAACCGTGCATTGCGCATCAGCTGTTTCTGAAGTTACATGTTGTTTTTAGATCGGGGATTACACCAGAAGTTACCTAGTTTAGTTTATGGATTCAAGGTGTCTTCACTGGAAGTGACCAGATCCCCTCAGTAAAAGTTGGAAGTGAATAAAGTTACGTAATTCCGGTGACCACAGACCACTACAGCTATGGAGAATACGTAGAATCTAACAACGAGTTTTGTTTTAAATATGCATTCTACATTCTAAATGATATCAAACCCAGGTGAACGCTCATGGTTTGCTTTGATGAAGGAACAAATAAAAAAAGAAAGTAATAATGTATATATATGAGATTATTTTACACTGTAACTAATGTTGTAAAAGGTAAATAAATCGGTACATGTTGATGGGTCACTTTTGTTGCTAGAAACTTAACAAGTTGAGGGGTCTGATGGAGTTAATGTCACTGTTATCTCTTTAAAATTTAGCTTTTAGGTTTTAGGCCTAGGCTACAGATGATCCCATCAAATTTGATTTCTTTCAGTCATTTTGATTTTATCTATTCATTCTCAACTCCAGGTTCAGGTGATAGACTGTAGCTTATGGCTAACTGATCCCTAAGGAAAAAACACCTGCCGTTTAACCAACTACTCAGTATGTAAGTATAGCAATGTGTTAAAATGGCAACTGATGTTTTAGTAGCAAGCTAACTTTGACCTGTCATCAGTCTGATAGCTAGCATTAAGGTGGATGTAGTAAATTACCGGTAGTTGTGAGTTTTTGGTAAAGACCTAATGTCTGCTACTATTAATACAGTAACATGGTAGAAGAGGATAAGTAAACAGGGTGTCCTGATTGGTGAAATAGGAAAGGTAAATTATTTTATCTTTATTTGGGGAAAGAAATTTTACATCAGAGCAAGGTGGTCATAGGATACTTAAGGATATTTAAGGAGGTGTGAAATTACCCTTTTGTGTTTCTCCTCAGCTCACATAAGGTTGTTTGATAATGTTTAATATAATATGAATTGAATTAAAATTCATCCAAAGTTAGACCAGAAAAAGCTAAGGTAACACAAGCCAAATGTATTTTAAATTCTGTTTGGATTTCTGGTAAGTTGTGGGATGTGGAGCAGTGGTAGTATCATTCCTCTATCCAGAGACCAGGGTTCAGTACTCAATATATGTGTAATTTTTACCCAGGACAGACAATGGCATGATGGTCCAGAACAGACACTCACATGACAGCCCACAAACATGTAGTTAGTGCTGAAATCTAAGGACATAGGTTAAGGTTTATTTGAGCCACAGCCCACCCATAATAGCTTATTTAGTGATAACCTAAAATGAATTAGTAAAGTTGTAAAATAACACAGATTGAGAATTAACCCTGGTCTTTGAATTCTACACAACTTATTGTAGCCTCTCTGTCTGAATTCAGTTCTGTGTCTTATTGAGACATTATTAAACATGACAACAGCGCGGTTGGTTAGGTGTGTGTAGCCAGAAGGGTAGAGTTAGATACCAGGAGACCACACGGAACCGGTTTTAAAAAGAAGGCCATTACAGGCCAAATGTAGTTGAGTTTGGGCATAAATTGCAGTCTTAAAAGGGGTCCCACCCCATCCCTGCTGCTTATAGTGCATGTGTGTGTGTGTGTTTTGTCTGTGTGACTTATAGGTAGTCAAAGCACAGCACCATGCTCAGGAAAAAAAAGACAAATGGACAGGCATTGTGTGAGACACATGGCAGATGACTGGTCTAATATCAGTCCAAAGTTGGATAGACAATGCAGTCATTTGCTGTGATTTCAAAATGGGACTATTTAAGAGTAGCTTGCCGTGAAGATAAACACATTCTATTATTCAGTTCTGTATGTTCTATTCTACCATTTATTTTGATGTATAGTTTGTCATGTAGTGAATTACAAGTTTGTGAGCTATGCTTGACTAAGTGCTAAAGTAAATGTAATGTCGTGTAAATTCATGTCATATAAGTAGATATAAAGTAGATAAAGTAGATTTTCTCACAAACCATCTCACAGAGACTAGAAACTAGCATCACTGTGAAGCTGATGTGAAATCACATCTAGAGGATATAAGCTTTAAGAAAGTGTAGTTTTTGCTGTTTAACCTGTTTCCCTAAAGGGTATAAGGCCAAATGCATCACCCGTCCACATATAGGCCTATGTTAAAGATTTTTTGAATCAAGAATGATCCAAGAGTACATATACATAAAACAGTAAACAGGTAATCAGCATAAACTACATATTTTCTGAAAGCCTGTGATCTCTAGAATCGATTTAACATGCAATGAGGCATGTCCAAACTTCCTCCATCCTGTGAGCTATGCATAGTTTTGTTATGTATTTCAGTGGAATTAAAACACATTGATTTTTAATGGACAGACATTCATGAGGCTAAAACAGGCAATGCATCCCAAAATGTTCAATGTTAACATTTACATTTACGTTCAGTATGGCCAGAGCTATCAAAAAAAGTTGGTGTTGTTGGGAGATGTGTGCGAGGCGCACTCTGAGCCTATTTGGAAAGGTCATCACCAAAACGGATAAGCTTAATCAGTACCTGTTTTTTTGTTGGGGTTTTTTAGTGATTCAGAAATGGCCTGCGGTGGGCTCATCTCATATGCCTTTGCAAAGGATGTGAAACTTGCCAGTGGTGTTTTAGGGTTTACCCACAACTCAGACTTGGCCCATGGAACTTCAGGGGTTTTACTAAGTGTTTTTTAGTTTCTGTGGGTGGATGCCAGGGGTGCACGTAAGCACTGCATCCTCAAGGAAACTAAACTATAGAGAGGAACAATTAAACTTGTGGAGTGTTTCATTTTCATAACCTCTTTGCACAGCATTTTCTTGCTGTGAAACAGGGTGCTGATTAGAATGGAGAAGCACCCAAAGGCAGGGTAACCAGACGTCCCCGATTTCCGAGAACAGTCCCTGTTTTTTATGGTCTGTCCCTGGTAAAATTCAAAACACCCCACTTTGTCCACAATTTTTGAAGCTAAAAAGTTATGTATATAATTTGCTCTTTAACTGTACATATTGCATATTGTATATACTGCACTTGCTGCCCTTTGCACTTCTGATTAGATGCCAAACTGCATTTCGTTACCTGTATTTATACATGTGTAATGACAATAAAGTTGAATCTAATCTAAAAATCTAAAAAATATAATTTAATGATATTGACTGTAGAAGTATAGCAATTGATTTTGAGTGATTTTCAGAAAATTCAAGGAAATTTTCATCTCGAAGGTCTGGTCACCTTACCCAAAGGGCTCACACACAGTCTGACATGCAGGTCCAGCCTGGTTCCGTATCCAGCTCCATCAGCATGGCCTGGCACCACTTGTCAGACTACGCATAAGTTTTTTTATCAGTACATTTTCATTGTCACAGCTTGTTCATATGCTCTTCAAAAAAAAAAAAAAAAAAAAAAAAAGGTAGGTCAGAACTACAATTCTGGATGAATTTCGTTTCTTACTGTTCATATACAGCAAATGCATGAATTTTGAAAAAATGCATTGTAGTGATTAGGCGTAGTGATAAGGGCGATTCTATTCCTCTCCACGTCAATAGTGTTAATATCACTAATCAAAACTGGGGGGAAATGAAATGTTATGTTGGTATTTCTGGTATCTCTCTCACGCCCGAGGAGGTGTCATTTCGCATTTTCAGGCGAACCCCAATCACACTTTCATAACGTCACATCCGGAAAGTACAAGGAACAGATGTCAGTCGTGGCCCTGGCATAAATGAAGGTGGATTCAACATTGGTCATTACAATATAGTCTTGGTGTTTGCTGCTGTATTTCACAAGCTTAAGTAACAAGAAAAACTGTTAAGGTAAGGATTGTGATGCGACCCTCTAGTAACTTGTCATGCTACTCGACATAGTCCGCTGACTCGCTAGCTTGCTAGCCGATTAACGTTTGACACAAGAGACGGTCAAAGTGCAAAATGACAAACCCCTGCAAACATTTCTCCGCTAGTTTATGTAGTTTTGTATTTTGTTTATATAAAATAACATGCTGGTTTGATGTTTAAAAGTTATATCAACTTTAAAGAAAGTTTAATCATGAAGCAGGCAATAAATAATCTTTTGGTGTTTGTCCTCAGAGGATTTAATATCTAAAGCATTCACATTTCAGTTAGCTAGCTGAGTTACTTGGTTGCCGAGTTACTTTGTTTTGGTTTTGATGATGACAAATCCCCGCAGTTCGCTGTCTGCAAGACCTCCAACATGAGCAACCATGTTTGGGCTAATGCGATAACTATAGTGAAAAATCCCGAAGCTACTCTTTTGTGCTATAGTTAGGCTAAACATAGACCCACCGCCATGTGTCAAACTGGTTTCACATTCGTTTCACAAAGAGAGACGATGGCTCTACGAAACTAGACAAATGTTTGTAATTGCTATTGGGTAAGTTTGGATATGGTATGACTGTTAGCAGTCACGACTAACGTTAACGTTACATCTGGAGGCCAACAACGTCTTAATGTTTTGTATGTACGTAGAACTCAAATAGATTGGTAAATTTACAATAATGCTTTCGGCTGTATGACGGTATTTACATCTGTTGAAACATTAGCTGTCAAGCTAATCTGAAAAGAGCCTGTGATGAAGAGTAAATTGGGAACATGGATAGTCATACACATGTTAAGGTTAGGGCAGTTTAAACACGTAGCCTATCAAAAATGATAACACGCTCACGCCCTCGTCAATTTAAGGATGGGCCATTTAAACAGGTTCACTTGCATTCCAAGAGTTATGTAACCTTTAATCTAACATTCAGTTTGTACATCATGAAGATGAATAATTAGATGCGATAGTCATAGCTAAAGACACGAAGTTGACGCACATTAATCTGAAATCTAAGTGCTATTTTTCCGTTGTTGATGGTTTACACAATCCACATTCGCTGCATTGGCGCTAAACTTGCAATGTGATGAGCATTGTGCTCCACCTACAGTGCACATGTAGAAAGCAAGGCACACATGTGACTCGGGCAGCCTCTTAAAGGGACTACGCGAACTGCGTGTACAGCAAGATTATTGTTTATATATCAAACTCTGTGTTGATATAAACAGAAATAGGAAACATGATGCATAATAATGATAATTCATTGAGATTGTGGTCATGTAACAATGGACACAATTTCTGACTCCCCATTTTTTTTTTAAAAATAGAAACTTCACATCTGTTGAACTATGGCCGGAAATGATGGTGATCTGGTGACAGATGAAGCAATGGACTGGTCCACCATCGGTGCCCGTGTCAACTCATTCCGGCACTTTCCCCGTGCTAAGGAGGTGTCTGCAGAGCGTTTGGCCAGAGCTGGCTTCTATTTCACAGGGGAGTCGGACCGTGTGCGTTGCTTCAGCTGCCAGCAAACAGTGGAGAACTGGAGCAGCGCTGACACGCCTGTCAACCGCCACCTGCAGGCGTCGCCTGCTTGCAAATTCCTCAACTGTGTGCACCGCACCGGCAATATAGGCTTTGCCCCGTTGACCAATGGCTCTGTGTACGATGAGGAAGCCGAGGCCATGGAGTTCAGCCTTCGCACCGGTGAGGTGGTGGATGAATCCACTTATCCCACTGCGCCCCACATGTGTGAGGAGGACGTGCGTATCAGGAGCTTTGGCACGTCATGGCCCGCCTCTGCTCCAGTCCGCCCACGGCAACTGGCCCAGGCTGGGCTGTACTACCTTGGGGAGGCCGACCGGGTCCAATGCTTTTGCTGTGGGGGCATGTTGGCCGGCTGGGAGCCTGGGGATGAAGCGTGGAACGAACACTCACGGCACTTCCCCAACTGTTTCTTCATTCTTGGCCATGATGTTGGCAATGTCCCATCCACACAGCCTCTAGAGAGTGATGGCCCACAGGTTCCAATGGAATCCTATGGGGAAAGGCTGGCAAGTTTTGCTGGCAGACAGCATCCTGTGGACCATGAGAGGCTGGCCAGAGCAGGATTCTACAGCTCAGGTAGAAAGCTGAGGCATCACACCCCAAAAAATTAAATATAACACACCTTGGGCCACATACTGTGCATTATTTAAGCAGTGTGATGTTTCTTACAATCTAAGCCTGCTAAGTTGCAAATGTTCTTTACTGTTGAAGCCTACTATGTCTTTTGCATAGGAGTTGTAGATGTTTCTTATTGTCTAAGTCTATAACAGCTAAATGCAGCATATGTTGGGTATGTTACACTAAAGTAGTCACCAATTGCTGTAGGTGTGTCAGACCGCGTGACATGTTTCCGGTGTGGTGGTGGGCTGAAAAACTGGCAGCCAGAGGAAGATCCTTGGGAGCAACATGCCAAATACTACCCTGGGTAATTATATTGTTATTAAGCGTTGTTAGGCTAAATGTGTTCTCTGCTTCAATATTGTCATCTTCTGCTGATATGTATTGTTTGTGAAATAGTAGTACTATTTTTTTCCATTTTTTTAGAATATTAATCATACATTGTTTTTTATGATGAATAGGTGCAGTTTTCTTCTGTCAGAAAAGGGTCATGAGTTTGTTAACAGTATACAACTTCAAAGTCCAAGCAGGGGCAAGGCGGTAAGCTGTTTATTAATATGAAATTAATGACGGGACAAAATACCTCTGTCAATAATTATGAACATTTCAATGGTTTCATTTTCCTAATTTCCTTATTCTCAGGCTTCAAGTCATCATCAAAATGGATTTTCAAAGCAAGACCGAGGTAAAAAGCACATTCATTGCAAGTGTAAAGAATTAGAGTGTATCTTAAGAGATTAAGTAGAAACCTGAAGACCTACCACAATAGTCACATTGCTCTTTTGATTTCTGCAGCAACAAACGTCATGCAGTCTGAGATAGCCCAGAAAGCTGTTGAGATGGGGTTTGACCCTGTCAAAGTAGAGAGGGCCATTCTGGAGAAAATACGCAGGTCTGGAAAGGGCTACTCCAATGTTGAGAATCTCATCCAGGATGTGCTCAGCAACTCTGAAGAGAATGATCCTGAGGTCTCCCATGGAAATGAGGGTAGGTATAGCACTCTATTTGTCCAATTATTGGTCTTTTGTGCTTTTCCAGATTTCTGGTTTTGTTACAGTTTGTGAAATTGTTTTTATTTATTTATTTATTTATTGTAATACATCATGTTTTCATGTACATTGTCATGTAATGTATCATGTAATTTCAGGTGAAACTCCTTTGGAGAAGCTGGAAAAGCTACAGAGGGAAAAGCTGTGTAAAATCTGCATGGACAATGACATTTGTATTGTGTTTATACCCTGTGGACACCTGGCCACATGCAAGAGGTGCTCAGATTCTTTAGAGAAATGTCCCATCTGTTGTGCACATATCATACAAAAAATTAAGACCTACATCTCTTAAGTTTTGAGATTTAGGCATTCAAATTGAAGTGCTGCTTTGTATTATTTCATATGAGACGCATCATTCCTAATAGTGTGTATAAAGATTTTATTTAAGTACTTTTGTATATGTAGACAAAAGAAATGTTCTGAAAAATCATCTTTTTCTATCCCATTGTAATAATGTACAGATGTATAATATAACTGTGTTTGATTACACAGCAAGTAAAAGGTTGTATGAAAGATAAATGCTTTTGTTTATAAAACTGAACACTCTCAGAAATCTGCTACACATCTAATTTAAGATATGGGGCAGGCCACTTGCACATTGTCAGGTGTGCCTTACTCATACATGCATAACTTTAACTGATCAGTTTGGTATTTTTTTGTTATATAATATTGTTTTATTTACTTAATCTGGGTCCCCTTAGTGACTGGGGACTTTGGCATACACAACTCTAAAAATCATCTGCTTGACTGAAAAATACTCAATCTTTAGATAACAAGTGTAGACATTTTTCCAATGCAGGTTTGGCTTTTTGCACTTTACTATCATGTTTAATAAATTGTTGAAATGTATTGTGTTTGTAGTTTTTCCCATTTTTCTTCTTGACCCAATTAGTGTATATAGTGAACAAGAACACCGCGTTTTTTCTCAGCGCAAAATGTCGAACAGCTAACACTTTAACAACGCTCCTTCTGCCCAGCAGATGGCAGGTCTGCAGCATGGGTTCGCCTCAGTCATCGAAACAACAAACCCAACAGAGTAAGCGGGGTGAGAGAGTGTCCAAAACCGCCTCTGACCGCCACTTTCAAACTCGTCTACTAAATCGTGTTGAATTTCAAGCTCTCCTCCACAGCGACACGCATCAGTCCACAGAAAACTGTGATTTTTTGGAAATAACATTGACGCCGAGGTAAGTTAAATATAAAATGGCGGAAAAGGTTCTGTAAGTTTGTAGGTTTAGCTAGCTATTTTGTTGGTCTGCTAGCTTTAGCTTGCTAGTAACATTTGCGGAGATGTGCGAATTCAGACGAGAAAGAAAGTCGTCGCTGTTTGACCTGTTCAGCACGACATGATTGTGTGCAACTCTCTTGGACGACATTATGGCTTTCTCCACCTCTTTGTAATCATTAGGCGACAATTACAGCAGAGCAGGATATATTATATATGAACTCTGATGCCCGTAAGGTAGCAAGCTAAGCTAGCTAGCTACAGTTATTGAAACTCAAATTCAGAGGCAAGATGGAGGACGCAAGGACGAGGTGTTTTTCCACGTATAATTATGGTAGCTTATGGGAGCTTCCGGGAGTCACCCACTCTGAAAATATTTTGTCATTATGAGCGCGAAGTCTTTGGATTAAACCGAACAAGTCACCGCCGTGACATGAGATTCGTGCGAATGACATCAAAACAAATATGGAGAATCACGAGAACTGCCTCTTGAGTGGGTCCAAGATGGAGATTTGTCTCCCCTGTGATTCTCCCTTGCTAACGTTAGTTACTCGTCAGCCGTGTCCACTGTTTTACACTTAATTCGTGTTTCTGGATTAGTCGGGATTTTTTTTGTAAACGGTACAATATGCGTGAAGAAACTATGTGGGTATTCAATGAAACCGTAATAATACACAGTCATAGTCTGTGTTTAATCAGGAGGAAATAGGCTTAGTGGTTATTGCTAACCAGTTAGCTAGCCCTGCTAGTATTAGCTATAGAATCCAGTAGCGTTAGTATCGCAGCTATTTGTTCGTGGAGGAAGTGTGTTGATCCTCGGAGATGGATGACCACGCGACCATGTACAATTGTATATTATTTACTTCCGAGACAATAATATCTCTGGACAGTTTTAGATCGGTGGCCAAGTATCCCTGAAACACATCCTAATGTTAAGCTAGGCTGAAAACATAACGTTGGGCAATGCAAGCCAGTGGTTCAGCCAAATACCAAGTCTGCTTGGACCGCGGTGTAAAATGACAGGAACCGGTTGCCAGTTAGCATTTGGTTACCTAACCTCGGGATCTAATCAGAACAAATTAACAATAAAGCGGCAACACCTCTGGTTACAGTCCCGAGTAAGATGGCCTGATTCGGACAAAAAGTACTGCGCGTTAGAAACGGATTTAGTTAGCCTTGTCAGTGTTGCTACTAGCAGTGTTTGGCGCCACTTTTCTTAAACTGCATATGAACTGTGGTTCGTTAAGTATACGTTTCGCTTGTAACTTATGCTTTGCAAGTTTGCATGCTTTCTACTGTGAAACGTATATACATAGATCGTGTTTTTTGCCAGCCATAGGCATTAAATCACCAAATCAATAGGAATGTTAAGCAGTTCAAGTGTAGTTCAGGTTGTACATACAGAGCATTGACCAATGATAAATATAGGCTTTATGTTTGTGTGACCCATTTCACAATCTAATGTAGAACTAACTGTACGCCGTCTTTTTGCGCTCTCGGGGGGGTGTTCTCAGTTAAAGCTCTATGCTGCTGCTTGTCTGCATGATTTTTTTAATGATTTTACCTAATGCCTGCATGCATGCAGTCATTAGGTATTTTCATTATTATGTAGTTATAATAATAGTGCTGTGTAGTGCACAGTGTAGCATGTTTCGATTAGTTATAAAATGTAACATGACTTTAAGCCACACCCTGTTTTACACTGGGAAACTACGATTAGAGTCTAGACTCTAGCCTACATTAGGAGCAAGAAATTAGTGAGAGCTACCTTTTCACATGCACATCGTAATGAGCTAGTAACGTTAGACATTACAGTGTAGGCAGGGTAAACAAATCCAGCTGGTATTGTGTTGGTCCGAGGGTCTTTATATGCGAGAATTTACAGTCGTGATGGAGTTGCATTCTCCAGTGTTTTGTCTTATTTACGTCAGTGCAAGCAGATAGTTGATTCTGATTGGTGAACGTGGATATGCAGGGCGGATAGTACAATTCCCTATATGGAGGTGGAGGATTGTCGATTTCCTTGCTGGTGATGTTTCTTGGAAACCACGACCAAGCAACCAATGAACGCCCAGCTGATTCCGAGGGACCTCGAGATCCACGCCCCCTTGTTTTCATTACGGCTTGTGCTGTTTCCCTGGCTCAGGACTAGGCTTGTGAACAAGGAATGGCCTGCAACTGCAGTAAAGAGGCAGAACGAGTTTTATTACTCCAAATCCTGGGTAACAAAGAAGTCCTACATATGGACAGTCTGTATGAATAAATAACGTGAATAAGTAAAGTGTATTGCAAGTAAATTGTAACATTGAAGAATAAAACCAATTAAATGAAGCTTTTTCATCGGTGAACATTATTGTGACAGGTAGAATTACACATGGATCTTTTCTTTTTTGAACAGGCTGTGAATATGAAGTCTACAGGTCTGCATTAGCCTAGATGGAGGTTTTCTTTGTGTATTTGGGTAAACTTAATAAAAACAAAAGTTGAAGTGCAGTTGAAATGTGCAAAATGCGTACATTTTAATTCAAAATATTCTGAAAATGACAATTGGTAACCCTAACCCACTAACCCAAGGAGAAGGGAATAGCCCCACTAGTGGAAGTAATAGACCAGAACACTGTAATGCCAGTCTTTGCTGAGTTTCTGTGTATATCTGCCCTTGCCTTCTACAGATGCTACTATGACTTGATTTGCTACTCTTTGCTAGATAAAGCAATAGATAGGCTACTTGATGTATAGATTGGGGTTAATGTGCCTGTTGGCAACTTGTGTTGGTGTGTTAGGTCTGGCAGCCACATAGTAGAAATAGTTCTGGTTACATCAGTAATGACTGAAGATAGATTTTCTGTTCATCATGACAAATAATAAACAGAGGGATGATGGTACTGTTTGAACTCTTGTTTTACCTCTGCAAAGTTTGTAAGACTGGACCCAGTGCTAGTGTAAAGTGGAGCTAGTAGATGAACAGCATGGTTTGAAGAATTGGGAGGGAAAAATATGGCCTACTGTGTTTTAACACTTTTGTTCATGCTATTATATCAACACAGTGTATTTATTTTTACTTTACTTTTGTTTTTATTATGTTTATCTATTCATGTGAATGTAGTGGGGCGGCGGTGGCTGTAAAGTCTAAAGCAGGGGATCTCAAACTTTATTGGACTGGGGACCCCTCATGGAACAGAACATTTCCAAGGACCCCTAATAATCACAACAAAAAATTAAGGCTCATATCCATTTGTTCTGCTAGATGCTACTTTGTTGCAAACTTTTTCAGGGCTCCCCAGGCAATGCTCCGTGGACACCAGTTTGAGAACCAGTGGTGTAAAGGAGTCATTTAGGATATTTCTTCATGATTGTATAATGTTCTTGAGATTCAAATGTTCACTTACCTTAGTTGTGTTATAGTGTACGAGTGTGCTCTGAACGCCTGTATGGAAAAGAGTAATCTAACTGCGTTCACACCAAGAGCTACTAAAACTGTAAAATCGCTTTTGTTGCTCATATAAATAGCTGCTAAAACATTCACTGGTGACGCTCTAATTGCTTATGACGTGCCCATTGACATTTCCTTTACAGCTCAAACGCGTCATAGCTAATTTGCATGAAGTCGCAGTTTTTAGCTTCTTTTTAACGCTTGTTGCTTTTGTCGCTCTTGTCCATACAAAGTGAAATACTTCCTGCGATATTGCAGCTTTAGTCGCTCTTGGTGTGAACACACAGTGTCTAATTTTGTAGCTGAATTCAAATAGCTAGTAATGGAGGGAACATAGTGAGTGATGTAGGAACGATACACTGTTCTAATTTGCTCATGCTCTATGAACACCTCCTTTCTATGGCCGTTATAGGCTGGGAAGGGAACAGTCAAGTTTAAAAACCCAGTAGATCCTCTTGTCTCATTAACACATGATTTCAGAACTAATGTAGACAAAAATGGGCATAATTCTGGAATGAAGTGTCGGGCCTGGGTTTAGTACCTAAGGTTAGAATTGTTGTTTTGGATAAAATACTTTTACTTACATTTTATTTTGGGCACTGGTCTAGGTGGTGACAGTGAATACGGTTACATGCACAGCAAATTCGTAATATTCTGGTCAGAATAAGATCCTGAATAATCTGTTTACATGTGTGGCAGAGTAGTGTGCTGCAAGAATTTTGTCATTTGCATGTTAGTTGCAATAGTCCTGTAAGGTCACTGACATAACCCACAAAGTTACCTTGTATTGGATGCGTCATGCCATTTGAACATGCTCACAGGTGCAAAACCGCTCCCGTAAAGAGCATTTTTTGATTAAGGTGTATACATGACCCTTAATTCCATTTAAGTCATGCATAAACCAGGGGTGTTACATGGGTTTTTAGAAACCAGAATACGGACAAATTCGGAAGATGACAAAAGGTATGAGGAGTTTGCATGACTCACCCACAAACTGAATATTGCCAATATTCTGTTTACAAGCGGAATATTCCCTGCATGTAACCATAGTCATTGCTTCTGGGGTTCAGAAGGACCCCTGTTTCACCAAAGCAGCTTGATCAGTTTGTAGATGTTACCTGATCTCAATAATCAGTTTTTTAAATACTTTAGCTAAGAAAAAAAATATTCTAGAGATAATACACTGGTAGCCTACAGTGCTAAGAGCCTGGGGCCTAGGAACAGGATTCGTTTCTTATGGACACAGCAGTTCACACAGCTCTTGGAACCACTGACTGGAGAGTCTAGTCCAACAACCACACAGTTCCTAGGGGTGTTTCTCAGCATTCTTGTTTAGGGCTCAGACGTTTTGACTTTTGATATCATGTCATTGTTTCAGGAGGTATAAACGAGAGGGGAAAAAAATAAGCTTGATTTCTCATTCTGCCAGTAGGCTTTCAGCTCCTTTGCTTCCCCTTGAAGTTTGAACAAACAAATATGTGTTTTTATTTTTGTTTAACAGTCCTTGCTCTTTTGGCTAAGTTGACTATTGTGTTACCTGACCAATCGAATGTAATGATGTTACTCATGGTTCCTAGGCTAAGGGGAAAAGCAAAAGCTAGACTAGATGATTTTTGTCATTGCTTGCACCAAGTGTTGCATTAATTAGTTTTGCATTTAATAAAATTCTTAACCTTGATGCAAGGACTTATAGCTGTTTCCATGTTTGTTGCTGTTCTTGGCATGGGTGTTGTTAGAATAGAGAATGTTGCCTCATCCTGGCTTTCTAGCCCGCTGAGAATACCATGGAAAGTTTGAAATATGCGCCACCTCTTATCTGCACTAGCA
The DNA here is from genome assembly GCA_015244755.2 of Tenualosa ilisha. Lineage (NCBI taxonomy): Eukaryota > Metazoa > Chordata > Actinopteri > Clupeiformes > Clupeidae > Tenualosa > Tenualosa ilisha. The sequence goes on from PYXC01001036.1 coordinate 1,586,584, forward strand.
CAAGCTCAGTGCTAGCACCTAGCCTAGTTCATACTGGTGGACAAGGAATCAATATGGCAATATGGAGGTATTTTTTTCAGTGGTACTTGGAGAAGGTGCCTCTCGGTAACGTATCATGCAAAGATGATAGCACTTAGACTTTGTATAAGAAATGTAGTGTGTTGCAGGAGAGCAATTATGCATTGCAGAAAAAATGCTATACCTGCTGCTGTAGTGTAAAATATGTACAATTACAATAATATTGCGTTCAGGCCTTAATTTCATGATGGTGCATCTTCACTGCTGTTCCAGTTTTCTTAAACATAGCGATTAGCTTTCTTAATTGTCCATGCATACGTCCGTTCTTGTAATGTCTATTGTAAACGGAGCTGTATAAATATTGTTGAAGTTAATTGATTTGAATGAATTTTTCAGACAATTGTGTTTGGTCTACATATCGTGGACTTCTTTAGCCTGGTTAAATCTAACTGCATCACTAGCTAAAATTTAATTTTGCTCTGCCGGTCGTCTTGGAGGCTAGTCAAAAAGAGCACATGAAGAATGTAAAGGCTCGAAGTGTTACTTGGTAAAAGCTGGAATAAAAAGAAAAAAGGGAGTTACAATGTGTGGACATTCTCCTCTCTTTTTGATATGTTTATGTTTTTTTTGTCCAGCACCAAATTGGATATGCGCATCCTGAGTCACTTTTTTACCATCTGGAGGCAAATCCATTTCAGTCCATTTCCAAATTGCTCAAAACCCAAGAGTCAGTGACAACAACTTATCTGTTGTCTTAGGTTGGCTTGATATGATTGACAACTAGTGATTGTGTTACTGTGTATGGTTAAACCATAGACATAAATTTTTCTTTGAAGTGAGTGGACAGCCGCAGTCAACACCATTGTCCACAGGAAATATGCGTTTGGTGCTCTTCCCAATAGTTTTGGTAGCCGTTAAATCCTTCTCTTTGACTGAAATTTGGTGCTGGGTTGGGATGGTTGCTGGGTTGCGCTCCTGGAAATTGAAAGGCAGTTGCTCATCGGACCTGCTCATCAGTCTTGATTGAGGTACGGTCTGAGTTGATCCAGGCTAGGAGATAATTTTTTACTACTCTGCTCTCTTTCATTCAGCACGCCATGAAGTCAAAAATAAAATTTAATGTGGCCCGTTGATAGTTTCAGTTTTATCAATAGCGTAATCAAACAGTGTAGCAATAGACAGCCTGCGGGTTTTATGATCTAAAACTAGTTAAAACTGATGGTCGTCATTTTGTATTGGCTTTTGGCAGCTTAGAATTTTCAGTATGCGGCCCGCAAACCGAAAAGCTTGGCTACTCCTAGTGTAGAGAATATCTCTTGGGCATGTGTTTCGCAATTGTTAGGCATGTTTAGTATTCAAAGTTATTCTCCGATACATGTGGTTATAATACTTTTCATCACTTTCAGACCTCATTGTGTCGATGGCTTTTTAGTAAAAAAAGATGGTCGCTGGACATTTCCTTGGGATATTCGATGTGCTGTCCTCTGCATCTACTTTAAGATATGGTGCTGTCCTCTGCATCTACTTTAAAATATGGTGCTGTCCTTTGCATCTACTTTAAGATATGGTGATAAGATGTGGTGTTGTCCTGCCAGTAGGCACTTTCATCCTCTCAAGTAAGCAATAGAGTGCTGTAAGGTTGCTGCTGGTTTAAGCTGTGTAGGAAACACTGGACACCGGGGAATAACTGCACTTCCTGTCATACACAAATGCCACTTACAAGAGGCTCTGGATATCACAAAATATTAATTCCCCTGAAATTTCTGTCAGTGTTTTCCAGTTCCAGGATTTACATTAAGTTAAAATATTGTGCGTGATTTTGCAGAGGTATAATATAGAGGTAAAGCCCTTTACCCCCCCACGAGTCACTTTTCATATGTTTGTGAAGTGTTTATTGATAGTTAGATGGTCATAACCATCTATCTGATGTGAAAAAATTCCCCTTCGCAATATTTCACAAATTTGCTTTTAAAAGGTACTATCAACAAGGACTAATTCTGAATAAGGTTAATATTCTGGTTGGGGAAAGATTCAGAATAATTCGTTTACATGTGTGGAAGAGTAGCGTGTTACAGGAATATTCTCATTTGCATGTCACTTGCTATATTCTGGCAAGGTCACTGACGTAGCCCACAAAGTTGCCTTGTATTGGATATGTTGTGCCAATTGAGCATGCCCAAATGCGAAAAAGAAAATGTAATGAGCATTTTTCGATTCAGGTGTATACATGACCATGAATTCTGTTTAATTCAGGCATAAACCAGGGGGTTTATTCAGGTTTTTAGAAACCAGAATACGACCAAATTCGGAAGATGATGATCGGTATGATGAGTTTACATGACTCGTGTGCGAATATTGCCAGTATTTCGTTTAAAAAAACAAAACACAAACAAAAAAAAAACTGAATATTCCCTGCATGTAACCAAAGTCATTGTGTCTGCTGTTGTGCATCCAGTCTTCTCCCTGAGTAGCTGCAGAAGCTGAGTGGATCTGAGTGTGAAATCTTGGCCCCCTGCATGTAGCCTAGTGCCTAATCCTTCAGTCAGGTCTCTCTCTGAGAGGCATGGTGTTGTGGCTCCGTGGCTCTTGAGCAGTGCAACATTGCTCCCCTACTGACCATGCGGTGAATAGCAATCATGAGAAACACATTCTCAGGCATGGCTACTCCAAAGGGATGATGGGTTGAACACATGTCTGCTAAGCTGCTGCTGGAGAAAGACAGAACAGAGCTCTGTTAGTGGACATCATTGAACTAGTACTTGTGATGTTAATGCACTGTGATGTACGTAATGTACTATTGGACGTCATGGTTATGGACACACTGCACTTAATGGTTTGTTGTGTCTTGCGTCTTATGTTGTCTATATTTGTACTTGATGTCTTGCTGCACAACCAATTGCCCTCTGGACAATAAAGTTGAAGTTGAAGAGTGTTGAAATGCTCGACGACACAGTTACTCGGCTCCAGTGGTGTTTCGGTGATGTGTATTTGCAAACGACGAGGATCCCTTAAGTGCTGCGTGCTGTATGCTAAATCCTCAATTTTAAGCCGATCATGTATTAGCGAATTATGTAAGTCTTCCACCCCTGTCCATTATAAATTATGTAACAATCCATGACAATTTCTTCATTGATACAGTCTATAGGGAACTTGCGTTGTCGCTGTAATGGGTTGCATCATCATTACCATGCTTTTGTGTTGTCATGTAATGCCTTACTGAGTGAATTTACTTCTTACTTCTTCAGGTCATATGCAACTGATACCTCCGCCACTGGTCTGTGTGTCTTATGACAGCTGGCAGAACTTAACTAGTTGAGTTGTTCCAGAAGATGTTAAAGAAATGATAGCAGCACCAGAATTGCAAACGGAGTTTCATTATCCTCAGTAAGTATTTGGCCCGCTCTCAAAGCTTTGAGTCACAAGCCCAAGTCTGAGACGCCTCGAGAGTGAACTCCTCTGCCCCTCTTGTCTTGCAGGGACACGGATACGCGCTTCTCCTCGGACACCGATTTCGATGATCCTGATGGCAGGATTGCAAGTCAAGGCAAAGGGAAGGTATGGACCAGACCTCAGTTATCTCTTTAACTACTCTCTTTTGTTCCCCCAGCCCCCATGCTGGGACCCTGGGAATGTTGCTGCAGTGGGAGGACTTTGGAATTTGTCATTTCTGGCCACTTCCCCTCTAGTCGCAACCTACTTCTCTTTATTTGCTTGACTCTCTGATAAGCCAGACCAGGTCTTGACATAGATGATTTACTCAAGAGATTATTTAGTGTTTATGGCAGCGCCTGAAGCTCCCCTTTGCTACTCTGTTCTTTCCATCAGGCCAAGAAGGGGAAGAAGGGCCCTGGTGAGAAGGGCAAAGGTGGACTTGGAGGCAAGGGGGGCCTCGGCCGCATGAATGGGCACCACCAGGAGAACGGCATGGAGAACATGATGCTGTTTGAGGTGGTCAAGCTGGGCAAGAGTGCTATGCAGGTCAGTGTAGCGTTTGTGGTGCTAGCACTTTGCTGCTAGCTCAACTGTACCTCTGTACTGAAGTCAGTGAAAAATAAAATGTGTGTGTAGTGCATGAATTCTGTTAATGTTGTTATGTGAACTGGTAATATTTCCAGTTGGTGCTTATTTTTAATGGAGGGAGGGTGATGTCATTTGCCCTGTGCTGGAGTTGATGGCGAGGGGGGCGGGGGTGATGTTGTCATCTGCCCAGTGCTAGAGTAGATTGGGGCGGGGGGGGGGTGATGATGTCTTCTGACCTGTGCTGATTTTTGAAGTTGTGCTCTCCCACAGTCCGTTGTTGATGACTGGATCGAGTCCTATAAGCACGACCGAGACATCGCCCTCCTTGACCTGATCAACTTCTTTATACAGTGCTCAGGGTGTAAAGGTAGGACTCCATTGTGACTGCATTCCTGATTTTGTGAAGATGGCGTAACTCAGAGCTTCAGAAAGTGACCTGTATTGATGATCTCAGGCTTTCTTCATTTGTTTGCTCCACATATCTTATCATCAGTAAGGATGCTGATAAAACTGTGACATCAGTCCTCGGGTTAATAGTGTGTAGGTGTGTGTAATCCTGCCCTAATACAACACTGTATGAGATTCTTTTCTCTGCTGTCTGTCACAGGCGTGGTCAGCAGTGAAATGTTTCGTCATATGCAGAACTCGGAGATCATCCGCAAGATGACTGAGGAGTTTGATGAGGTATCACACTGACTCTTCACACAATGTCTACATGCACATGAATGAGCAAGGCCTTTATCAGTTCCTGACTAGGGGTGGGAATTGATGGGATTTTATTAGTATCAATGCCATTGTCGATTCTGCTTATTGTTCTAATTCTTTACCAGTTCTATCAGTTCCTTACTGTTTGGAAGGTATTCTACGCAGGTTTTCTGTATCAGCACACAGGCCAATAATATAGCCTATACCACTGAGGTGACAATAGTAGCTTATTAGAATGAGGAAAACCACGTAGAGCAGTATTATCCATTTCTATTTCGTATTTGAAAGACCCACTGACAATGGTCTGAAAAATATGTCGCCATTGATAGAATTGATAATATCCGAGGGATACGATTCCAGTGAATTGAAGCGTTCGATTCTTGATTCTACTCGATTCCCAGTTCTCGATTCACATCCCTACCCCTGACTGTTCAGACTCAGTCTCAAGATGCAATATGCCATTGCCATACACCTAGGTAGCCTCAGTGTGCTCATGACAGTGTGACACAATATTGACAAACATGTACAAAACACAAACCACACAGTCTCACACAAACAGGGGTCTAGTGGTAAAATGAGAGGTGGGTAAACTATGAATCAGACTGTGAAGTGGGCCGCGACATGCAGTAACAGATGTTTTAAAAAGACATCTGCTGAACATGCTTGATGATGGAAGGCTATTGCCCAGTGCTTGTATAACAAAATCATTGTCATTAGAAAGTAAAAGTGGATATGCAGTGAGATTGTAAATGTTGACATAAACTCTTATAAGAGGTGGATAAACTCTTTCTGAAATTTGAGAGGTGAGTAAACTGAGTTTATGTGCATTTAGCCTCTAATGCAGTCCTGCAGACATAGTGAAGCAAGAGGAAGAGGTACTGAAGGGGGAACGTGTGTAGTATCAAGTGCGTAGAGATGTAGTATCAAGTTTGCAACTAGAGCATCCTGAAGCCTTTTCTTGTGCGTTCTCCAGGACAGCGGCGACTACCCCTTGACCATGACGGGGCCGCAGTGGAAGAAGTTCAAGGCCAGCTTCTGCGAGTTCATCGGCGTGCTGGTTCGGCAATGTCAGTACAGCATCATCTACGACGAGTACATGATGGACACGGTCATCTCGCTCCTCACTGGCCTGTCCGACTCGCAGGTCCGTGCCTTCAGGCACACCAGCACACTCGCAGGTCAGTCTCTCCATGCACTCCAAACTCACTAGACGCAACAGAAGACATAAGGGATTGTTCTTTTGAGGATTTGTTATGGATGCTCTTTATCCGTTCCCTTTATGTAAAAGTTTTCTTTCCATGATCACTACATTAAGCATTTGTCGCTGTGGTTATCTGTTTTTGTAGTGTTTGCTATTGTGTGCGATGTTACAATTAGCTATTGTATGTATTAGATTCATAATTAATGTCCCTCATGGCCAACCTACTAAGTAACCTGTTGCTGTTTGTGCAGCCATGAAGCTGATGACGGCTTTAGTGAATGTGGCGCTGAACCTCAGTATCAACATGGACAACACGCAGCGCCAGTACGAGGCCGAGCGCAACAAGATGATCGGCAAACGCGCCAACGAGCGGCTGGAGCTACTGCTGCAGAAGCGCAAGGAGGTGAGTGGACATCCCTCCCACACACTTTTGCACTCTCTCCCCCTCTCTTTCTCTCTCTATCTCTCTCTTTCTCTCTATCTCTCTTTCTCTCTTGTTCTCTCTCCCTTTCTCTCTCTCTCTTTTACTCTCCTTCTCTCTCTCTCTCTTTCTCTCTCTCTCTCTCTCTTGAGCTGTTCCCAGACCAACCAGATTGAACTGCAACCATTACAAGAGACTTGGCTGACCTCAGATTTGTTGTTACAATACAGACATATTTGGTTATTGTAGGCGTCTTGTGTAGTAATTATTAGTAACAGTAGTTGTGCCTGCCAGAGCATCAGCGTTATCCTCCTGCAGTTCTCTGCCCTTCCTCTACTGAAACCAGAGAATGAGTGGTTGTCTGCTGCCTGTGGCATCATTCTTCTGGGTCTGAACACAACCACGGGCTGCGTTTCAGACTTGATGCTCTCTTCGTGGAGGAGGCCCAGTGTGATGTTGCGTTAGCCGCAGAAGTCGCCGTTTTTAGGCGGTGGGCCGCTTGACGGAGCGTTAGCGGGTGCAGTGTGCTGGAGCGGGCCCCGGTAATTAACTAAAGGGGGGTTATGTAACGCCAGGCCCCGCAGGGACGCCATCTGCTCACCTGTTTAGAGAGTCGAGTGGAGCAGAGTGGCATGTGTGAAGTGCAGTGGATTTATTGTTCAGAACGTGAGTTTTTTGCAAAATGATGAGAAGTTCACTGTTAGAGATGAGTGCTGCTGGATCAGGATCACATTCATTGATGAGGCATGTTTTATTTATTTATTTATTTTTGTAGCTTCAAGAAAATCAGGATGAAATCGAAAACATGATGAATGCAATTTTCAAAGGTGTCTTCATCCACCGATACAGGTACGTATGAGTGTGTTTGTTTCAAGGTTTTGTGCAGTTCTTGTGGAGGTTCTCTCATTCAGTGGAAAGTAACCCTCTCTCCTGCCCCATCCAGAGACTCCATCGCTGAGATCCGTGCCATCTGCATCGAGGAGATCGGTGTGTGGATGAAGATGTATAGTGACGCCTTCCTCAACGACAGCTACCTGAAGTATGTGGGTTGGACCTTGCACGACAAGGTAAGCTGGCCTCTCATAACATGTACAGAACATGTACAGCCAGGGCTCAAAATTAGCACCAACCACCAGCCAAATGCTGGTAGATTTTGAAGTTGGCTGGTAGATTTCAAACAGAAATTACAGATTTTCCATTGAATGGCTTGGTAAATTTCGCCAGTTTATGTGTCAGTGGCTGGTAGGTGTTCACATTTCAAAAAGTTTATTTTGACCCCTGTACAATACAGCCATGATCAGAATTGTAATGTAGATCTACATTTCATTGATACAGATGTATATTTCAGTGTAGTCTGTAAGGCGTTGTCTCTTAATTGGTCATGTGTGCTTTGCTCCTCTGCAGCAAGGGGAGGTGCGGCTCAAGTGTCTCACAGCCCTGCAGGGTCTCTACTACAACCGTGAGCTTAACACCAAGCTGGAGCTCTTCACCAGCCGCTTCAAGGTGAGCTCCATCTGTCTCATTTTCTCTCTCTCTCTCTCTCTCGCTTTTTCTCATTCTCTCTCTCTCTCCCTCTCTCTCTCTCTCTCCCTCTCCCTTCTCCTGGGTTAGTGGAATTTCTGTAATAGCCTTATTTGGTTGGGCTTTCTGAGGGGTGATTGTATGTAACACAGTGTAATGTTTTCCCCCACAGGACCGGATTGTATCAATGACGCTGGACAAGGAGTACGACGTCGCCGTGCAAGCAATAAAACTGCTCACTCTCGTGTTACAGTACGTTACTCACCAGCAACTCATAAGGTGTTTAACACTTTAGATGTGCTCCTGTCTTGCTGAGGTAAACTGTTTGGGTGTGTGTGTTTGGCATAACAGAAGCAGCGATGAAGTCCTGACTCCCGAGGACTGTGAGAGCGTCTACCACCTGGTCTACTCCGCTCACCGGCCGGTCGCTGTGGCAGCCGGAGAATTCCTCTACAAAAAGTAGGTGCACTGGTCGCCAAAAGTCCACCCCACCCCACCATTCCCAAGTATCCCTTTCAGTTCCCTGTGGCCGAGTGAACAAAGGCTTCGCTTAAGCCCCAAAACTCTCCCAGAAGCGCAGAGAGCGAGGGGGAACCGGGCAGGTAGTGGTGATGTTGCTAAAGGTGAGAAGAGTTGACAGGAAGTCGGATGCATGGGAGGGGGAGGAGGAGGGACAGGTGGAGCAGGCTACTCTGGCAGCAGAGCCACAGGGAAAGGAGCCCAGTGGACAGGACATGGAAGTGCATAAGGCAGACTCACTCGCTCACTCACTCACTCACTCAAAGAGCAAGTCTCTGAGAGTGAAGGCAGCTGAAGGCAACTAAACTGATCCGTCTCTGGTGGGCTTCCTGTTGGAACAACCTGAAACACTGCGTTTTGCAGACTGCCTAGTGCAGAGGTGGCCAAACCTTTTTGTTTGCGGGCCACATCGTGAAAAATCTAAGCTGCCAAGGGCTAATGCAAAATCAAGCCTAGTTTTCAACCTGTTGTGAAACTATTTAATGATATTATTGACAAAAATGATGTGCAATAGATGTATAATTATAGATTAATAATACATAATTAATAATGAATAGTTTGGCCACCCCTGGCCTAGTGTTTTGTCTGTGTTAAATGTGACATTGGTTTACTGATTGTCCGTCTCTTGTTTGGCTGCTCAGGCTCTTCAGTCATCGGGACCCTGAGGACGACAGCATGCCCAAGAGGCGAGGTCGCCAGAGCCTGAACGCCACCCTCCTCAAAACCACCGTTTTCTTCTTCCTGGAGAGCGAGGTGAGAGGGCCTCAGCCCCTTTCCTACAATGCCCTTCAGTCATTCTCACTGTAGGCTAGTAGGTCGGCCACAGTTGTTTGGTGGCTATGCTATAACATGGTGGAGATACTAGTACTGGTGTGTTATTGATGACTTACGTGACCTGTGGTGGCGGTGTGCTTTGCAGCTGCACGAGCATGCGGCCTACCTGGTGGACAGCATGTGGGACTGTGCCGCTGACCTGCTCAAGGACTGGGAGTGCATGATCAGCCTGCTGCTGGATGAGACCCTTCCAGGGGAGGAAGGTACAGATCAAGTTGCCTCACCATTGCCAGCAGGGCCTGTGTTTTCAAAGTAGCTATTTAAATTAATGTAAATGGAACATCATTGAACGAAATGGAATGGAAGTTGAGTAGGTTGGTTCGTATGTAAGAATATGCAAGAATGGAATGTCACTGAACGATACATTGCCAGTCACTTCTGGGAATATTGAAATGATTCCAGAGTAGATTGTTTTTGTGATGTATTTGGAAATGCTCTGTTTATGCCTATTTGTCTTAATTTGTGTGTGTGTGTTTGTCCAGCTCTGACGGACAGGCAGGAAACGGCTCTGATCGAGATAATGCTGTGCACCATCCGGCAGGCTGCTGAATGCCATCCGCCCGTTGGTCGAGGCACAGGGAAGAGGGTGAGAAATACCCGCGTCCGTAATTAATTACAATAGACTATGCAGGTGTCTATCTGTTGGCTGACTTCTTGTTTGTCTGTGTGGGGTGCCCTCAGGTGCTGACAGCGAAGGAGAAGAAAACACAGCTGGATGACAGGACGAGAATGACCGAGCTCTTTGCCGTTGCCCTGCCCCCTTTGCTGGCTAAGGTCAGTGATACTCTCTGCTAATGCACCCGTGCTATGCTACATGCTCCTCCTCCCATTGCTGCAGTAGGCTACACCTGTAGTGTATGTCTGAGTAGTAACCTCACCTGGGCCTTTTGTTTTGCACAGTACTCCGTGGATGCAGAGAAGGTGACCAACCTGCTGCAGTTACCGCAGTTCTTCGACCTGGAGATTTACACCACGGGGAGGCTGGAGAAGGTCTGATTTGATTTCTTCTGGCCTTCTTCTCACTTAGCTGTCTGCGGGTTGTGTAATAAATAGTTTAGGATAGGAATTGAATAGGCCAGTCATGATGATACTTTTATGGGCACTCAAGGCATTCTGTTCTATAAGGCCGTAAAGCAGTGGCTTGGCTTTAGTGCCTGAAGCTTTGGAATGGCACCGACATGGCTTCCTGTTCCCCCTCTCTAGCACCTAGAGGCGCTGCTGAGACAAATCAGGGAGATTGTGGAGAAGCACACGGACACGGACGTGCTGGAGGCCTGCTCCAAGACCTTCCACGCGCTCTGCAACGAGGAGTACACCATCTTCAACCGCGTGGACATCGCCCGCAGCCAGCTCCTGGACGAGCAGGTGGACAAGTTCAGTCGGTTGCTGGAGGACTTCCTGCAGGAGGTGAGTGGTACTGCCAGTCGCTCCGGGCTAAACCAGAGCCTTAGAAAATCTTAATGCTCAGGCACCGAGTGAGTGTGAGGGTAATGGGAAGATCCAGGTTTATTCCCAAGGTTTTTCTAATGATCTCGGGTAGTCTGTATTGACTGTCTTGCTCAGAGGTTGTGGCTGAAGTTGATGGTATGAAGGAATTGAAAAATTAAGTTGAAATATGAATGCATTGTAGTTAACCTATGTTAACCTCAAGTATGTAACTCTTTCTTGAGATACTATTTTAGTACCGTTACACATAACCTACTGAGAGACTGACAGAAATATGTATGAATTGAAGTTTAGTATCGCAAAGAGTGTAGGACTGTCCAGGCTACTTACACTGATCTCTCCTCCCAGGGAGAAGACCTTGATGATGATGATGCTTACCAGGTGTTGTCCACACTCAAGAGAATCACTGCTTTCCATAAGTAAGACTCTTTGCTTGGTTGACTGCATCTTCTGTAATGTTACAGTCTTGGTCATGCATAGAACCGTGATGTGTAACTGCTCTCTTCCTCTTCCATCAGCGCTCACGACCTTTCCAAATGGGACCTGTTCACCAGCAATTATAAGTTACTGAGCTCGGGCATAGAGAACGGGGACATGCCTGAGCAGGTGAGAAGGCTCAGCAGTGTCATTCTGAGGCATTGTAGCCTGTCTGTTTGTTCTGTTGAGTCTAAACTTTCTCTTTTTCTCTTTCTGTGTCTCCTTAAGATTGTGATTCATGCGCTCCAGTGCACCCACTATGTCATACTTTGGCACTTAGCTAAGGTCTCCGATGGCATTTCTAAAAAGGTGAGCGCCAACCTGGACCTCAAGATGTTCTAGATTGATTGATTGATTGATTGATGATGTCTGCCCTACTGTTAGGCTGTTGTTGATTTGAAATGGTTTGTTTTCCTCATCTGTCAGGATGACATGGTGACCTTGAGGAAACAGATGAGGGCTTTCTGTCTGATGTGTCAACGCTACCTGACCAACGTCAACACGGCAGTGAAAGAACAGGTGTGCAAAGCTGACAGTCCGTACAGCACTGCAAGAGTACTGCAAGCCTCTTTGATGGCTTTTCTCAAAAATGCTATCAACTTTTCAAATGAAAAGTTCTCATCACAGAGATTAGTGGCAGAGATCCCCCCTTCCTCTAATATGCCATATACACATCCATTGTAGGCTTGTCACCTTACCTGTAGTTTTGCAATATAGGCACAATTTGGCTTGGATTATCTGTTATGTCAAACACTAAGTCATGCATAAATATTGTAACTAATCTCCCTCTCTCTCTCTCCTCGCCTCCCCCTCCCTTCCTCCCCCTTTCCGTTTCTGCCTTTCTCTGTACCTGCCTCCTTTAGGCCTTCACCATCCTGTGTGACGTGCTGATGATCTTCAGCCATCAGATCATGTCTGGGGGTCGCGAGGTCCTAGAGCCTCTGGTGTATAGTCCAGACTCCTCCCTCCAGTCAGAGCTGCTCAGCTTCATACTGGACCACGTCTTCATAGATCAGGACGATGACGGAAGCACCGGTGCGCACTCGTTTGTCTTTCTGTGTGTGTGTGTGTGTGTTTGTGTGTGTGTACCAGGAATGCCATTAACCTCTTATACTTAATCTTTCTTTATACTGCACTTTTATTACACTATTGCACCATCAACTTAAAATACTGCCAATTTTATGTTAGCAATATGCACTCTTGGTTAGTATTTTTCATTGTGCTGTAGCTTGAATGTTATGCTCTTTTGTAAGTCGCTTTGGATAAAAGCATCTGCCAAATGCATGAATGTAAATGTAAATGTGTTACCTCACCGACTGTGGTGTTTATCTCCAGATGGGTTTAAAAGGGTTAAGTTAATGGGATCAGAGGCCCAATCACCCGGCAAAGCCTCTGTGGGCCCTGACCTAACGAGTCTTCCCAGAGGAGCTCGGTGGAAGGGTTTGTGTTTGTGTTTGTGCTGCAGCCAGCTCCAAACCTAAGCGTGCCTCTCAAGCTGTTTTGTCAACAAGCTTTGGGGGGTGGCGGGACGTCCTAAATAGAGCTCACCACTAGAGGGAGACAGGTTGCCCAGTCTGGGATCTCCAAGCCATTAGCAGCACTCATTCTTTTCTGCCTGTCCTTTGGTGTTTTGGGCAGATGGACAACAAGATGACGAAGCTGGGAAGATTGAGGCCCTGCACAAGAGGAGGAACCTCCTGGCCGCCTACTGCAAGCTCATCATCTACAACGTAGTGGAGATGAACACTGGAGCTGATATATTCAAGCAGTACATGAGGGTATTGTTCTCTGACTTCCTTCTTCACTGCTGGGTTTTTTAAAAACACTTCAATTATATTTTTCACACATTTTTTCCCCCCTTAATAACCTCCTGTGCTCTGTTATTAGTATTACAATGACTATGGAGATATCATCAAGGAGACGATGAGTAAGACGAGACAGATTGACAAGATCCAGTGTGCCAAAACGCTCATCTTGAGCTTGCAGCAGGTACGTGTCTTCAGCTGTGTCTTTCCCGCTGTGGAGACAAACACATCCACTTTGAATGGCCTTAAAAACGCCTCCTCCTCCTGACCACCTGTTCTCCTGTGTTGCAGCTGTTCAATGAGATGGTTTCGGAGCTGGGCAACAACTTCGACCGCTCGTCCTCGGCCTTCTGCGGCATCAAGGAGCTGGCGCGACGCTTCTCCCTCACCTTTGGCCTGGACCAGCTCAAGACCAGGGAGGCAATTGCCATGCTGCACAAGTGAGTCTTTGCTGCTGTGTCTAACCTCTGACACCAATGTCTGTTTAGTTTACTAAGATAGCTGTTTATGCTGGTAGGTCCAGTAGCAGCAGTGCAGAGGTTCCAAAGGTTATTTAGCTTTTTCAACAGTAGGTGTTTTTTGCTGAAAGTGAAGCACCTCCATTGTAAACGACTATCTGGCATTGATTGAATTCCAGCTGACCTCTGCCTCTCTTGCCCCTCTTCAGGGACGGTATAGAGTTTGCCTTCAAGGAGCCCAGTCCACAGGGCGAGGGCAACCCACCAGCCCATCTGGCCTTTCTGGACATTCTCAGCGAGTTCTCCTCCAAGCTCATGAGGCAGGACAAGAGGACTGTGTAAGTCTGCTACTCAGGGACTTAGAGCTAGGGGTAGGGGTGGGAATTGATAGGATTTGATCAATATTGATGCCATTGTTGATCCTGCTTATTGGTTCGATTCTTTATCAATTCTCTTATCAATTCCTACACAGATTTTCAGTATCAACACATGAACCTATAACATAGCCTATATTACTGTGGCGGCCATAACGGCCTATTAGAATAAGGTAAACTATGTAGAACTGTGTTGTCCATTTCAGTTCTTTCAGGAAGACCAGCTGCCCATGATCTCAATAACATGTTGGCACTGATAACATGAATTGATACGGGCAGAGACATTTGACTCCAGTAGATTGATGCATTAGGTTCTACTCAGTTCTACTCGGTACCCGGTTGTTGATTTCCACCCCTATTCAGGGGCTCACCTTCTGGTCTGATGGAAGTGTGATTTAGCTGTGTTTGTGCACTCATTTACATATGTGTGTGTATTTGTGTTTGTGTGTTGACCGCAGCCACATGTACTTGGAGCGCTTCATGACCTTCCAGATGACGCTGCAGAGGGAGGACTGTTGGCTGCCGCTCATCTCCTACAGGAACTCGCTGCAGGCGGGCGGAGACGACGACACCATGTCAGTGGTCAGCGGCATCAGCAGCCGTGGCTCCTCCGTCAGGAGCAAGAAGGCCAAACCTGCCACCGGCAAGAGGAAACTGGCTGAAGGTACAGTAAAGTTGTAAAGTTGACTAGCATTTAGCTGACACTTTTATCCAAAGCAACACAGACTCAGAACATAAAGTTTGGGAATCAAACATGGGTTGATTGATTGTCAGTCACGCTGAATACATGCAGATATGTACACCCACTTATATAGTCACTTTCAGATAAAGGAGCCCAGAAATCAATATGCAACCAATGTTCCACCCTGAGATTCAGACTTGAGGCCCATTGTGATTGTTGGACTTTGTATTATGTACTCTGTGGCATAACTGCTGTGTTAATTGTGTTAATTCAGTCGTTTCATTTTTGTGCCAATTGATTTGTACAAGCATACTGGATAACAACTGGCTGTGTGTGTGTGTGTGTGTGTCTGTCTGTCTGTCTGTCTGTCTGTCTGTCTGTCTGTCTGCAGAGGAGAGCAGCAGCAGTAGCAGCGACATGTGGCTGAGCCGTGAGCAGACTATGCAGACGCCTGTCATGATGCCCTCTCCGCACCTCACCTCCACGGCCATGCGCGACCCCAAGCGCATGCGGCCCGAGGACAGCTACCTGGGCGTGTACGGCATGGCGCCCGATCAGTCGCAGCAGCCGCCCACTCCACAGCCCCAGCAGACTCCGCCGCCACCGCCCCAGCAGCAGCCCCCCACGCCCCAACAGCACCCCCACCCGCAGACCCCTCAGCCACAACACCACCACCAGGCCTCCATGGACTACAAGTAAGGCAGCCTACTCTACAACCCTGTGCACCACACGACTGGGCTGTTCAGTCCCTATGTTAGAATCAGTGGTCTAGGAGTCAGCACAATATTTTTACTAGGGTTTAGATATGTTTTGTCATGTGGTGCTTGGTTGAGATGAGATATGAGTTTTATTTTATGTTGGTCGCAGAAAATGGCTCTCAAGTTTTCTTTACACATTCACATCCTTTTGTAATTAAATTGATATGGCATGGAATGAACCAAAACCAGGAAAAATGACAAGACAAATAGACAAATGAATTCATACCAAGGCAGAATGCATAAAGCATACAGAAAATGTCTTTGATGACTGGATTGCTGGAGTGGTTGTGTGTGATGGGGTAATGAGGTAATGAGGTGAGTGTAATCTAAAGAGGCTCTGTGCCTGTGTGGCCCCACAGCACCCAGGTGTCCTGGATGTTGGCCCAGCGGCAGCAGGAGGAGGTGCGGCAGCAGCAGGAACGCGCCATGAACTACGCCAAGCTCAGGAGCAACCTGCAGCACGCCATGTAAGCACACACACACGCACGCACACACACATAGAGACACAAACATACACACAGAAATCTGTGGCAAGCAACTGGGACACCAGCATAGTATAGCAGGCATGAGGTGTCTTGTTGTTTACTAGTGTTGTGAAGAGACGGGCGAACTTGCCTCATTTTGTAATATGTATCTTGTAGTGTTCCCAGGGGATTGAGCTCAGTAGGGGAGCACCAGATTAAGACTGTCCCATGTCCCATATGGAATTGCCCTTTTGTGTGTGTTATCTCAGTCGCCGAAACACAGGCCTCATGGAGGATGATGAGGAGCCGATCGTAGAGGATGTGATGATGTCATCGGAAGGTCGTATTGAGGACCTAAACGAGGGCATGGACTTTGACACCATGGATATTGATCTGGTATAGAAACAGTGTCTCTCTTCCAAAGTATCGTAAATACATACTGAACATTCATATTCTGCTCATCTTATTGACTTTATCTGGAAGTGCCAACTGCTCTGTGTGATTAATTGCTGTTGTCTGATGTGCAAATAGCGTGCAGATCAATCATTTTGGTGTTTGTCTATTCCAGCCACCATCGAAAAATCGTCGGGAGAGGTCAGAGCTGAAGCCCGACTTTTTTGACCCAGCATCGATCATGGACGAGTCTGTAAGGAGCACTCATTTCCTGGGCTATGATGCTTTTCAGCGCTAATAAGTCAGGGGTGTGTGGCCACCACTAGATGGCACTAACCAATCAGAGTTCTAACTGCAGGGCTGCTCTTACCCATAATGCACTGGTCCTGGTGTTTTGAAAAAACATGCGATAAATAACGTGTGATGCGAGGAAAATTAAGAGCAAATTGGACCAATAAGAAAACTAATTACGTTTAAAGATAAGCTTGCTTGATAACACATTAAAAAGGACAAAATACTGAATTTGAACATATTTTTTCTTTGTAGGTCCTTGGAGTTTCCATGTTTTAAGATAAAATTTGGAGGATGAAGAGACATTTTGAGAGCTTGTAGATGCAGTACAGATGTATTTTCTTAAAGAGAATATTTCTGATCTGGGCTCCATGGACTTCAGGGCATCACGAGACAGCGTGGCTCAGTGGGGGACTTGCTTTAAAAAAAGAAAAAACAAACAAAAAAAAACAAATCAGTCAGACAAAACAAACAAAAACATTTGCAGCCATTGGGTAAGCTTTCCCTGCAAGGTTATAAAATGGTGGCGGCCAGATCATGAAAGCTATGAAAAAGTTGTATTTGTCTGCCACATTTGAAGATAATAAATATATTTCAAAATGGAGCAAATGCCATCTTGTTTTAAGAAATAATTCATGAGGTTGCTCAGACTTGTGGTATTTCTTTAACAAAAAGAAAAAATGAATGCGTCTTTTGTAACTTAAAGAATTTGTTTAATGTATAGCCCTTTTGTAATAGTAAGTAATCAGGTGTAAAGTAGTAATTTATAAGCTGGTTATTCATCATAGTCTGTATTGAGATTTTAACTGAGCTTTCCTTCATGTAAAATACTGGAGGGTCACCTCTGGATCTATTTTGTGTTGGTTCTTTTGTTTTATTCTTGATTTTTATTTTTATTTTTTTTTCATTTGTGTTCTCTTACCCTACCAATGCAGTGACATAGCCGACCCATGGTAAACACTGAAAATGTGGTGCAATGTATTTGCCCTGTTAACGCAATGAAAAGATTCTCAGAGAGTAACATTATAGGAAAGAAGAAAACCTTGGAGTTTGAACAACCAAACATACCCAAAGACTTTGACAGTTTGCTTGCCCTTTCTTGGAAAAGAAATGGTTACATTTTTAGTGGTGAGCTTTCCAATTGTGCCATTGTGTTACTCCCAGCTAGAGCAAACCTGAGTTGTTTTATTGGCTGAGAAGAAGAAGAAAAAAAAGTTTTTCTCCTCAAATTCAGCTTATTAGAGTGTTGGAGTAGGCATCACATTTTAAATAAATAAATATAAATTTGGTGCTGATTTTATAATTGTGTGTTATTTTTTGTCTTGATTTTGAACACCAACCTAGAGGTCTTTTGAAATGTATAAGAAGCTGTTTCAAGATGAAAGCATGTATAGTCATGCATCAAGGAAGATTTTTAAAGTTTGTATTTTATATTGTTTTTGTGTCTTTTCTCTATATGTTTTTGTCTTAAGAAGTCTGGGTTTATACTTTCCTTCCTAAATGTAAACATGACATTCAGCTTTAAGTTTTCCAAGATAAAAAAAACTCCTAAAATATTTAATCAAGAGAAATTATGTCAATTAACATCTTATTTTAATGTACACTTTGAATTGCTTTGGCAGCTAAACAAAGCTAAACTATGACATTAACTTATAGTACATACTTGTACATTCTATAAAGTGTTTTGTCTGAGGTATATACTTTTTAATCATTCCATGCCTTGGCCTTAAAGTACGCTTGTAAAAATGTTCTCAAGAACTGAGATCTTCCAATGTACTTAACTAATGTTGAACGTTTGGCTTATTGAACTCCT
Organism: Tenualosa ilisha; assembly: GCA_015244755.2. Taxonomy (NCBI): domain Eukaryota; kingdom Metazoa; phylum Chordata; class Actinopteri; order Clupeiformes; family Clupeidae; genus Tenualosa; species Tenualosa ilisha. Next base: position 1,604,784 of record PYXC01001036.1, read on the forward strand.
TCAAAATACCCCCTAAATTCATTTAAAACTCAAAGTGTATGGCTACAGAAAGTAAGAATTTTGTGTGATTTAAGTGAATATTTGGGTAAGAGAGAATGATAATGTTTTTGTGTTGTCACACCACTACATTGGCAGAACTGCTGATTAGATTGTGTAAATATACATGCAGAAATATACATGCATTTTAACGTAAAGCTTTATTTTCAGATGTCTGTTTTCTTTGTTAACCGTTCTAAGTATGTTATTTACCCTCATTACAGATGTACCCACACAATTTACCTATTGTTTCATCCTCCTGTCATTCACTGTACTGTTTTTGATTTGTACCTGTCTGAAGACAGTAACTTTTTAAAATAAAACAAACTTCCTTTGTGTGACTAAGTACCAGGGATTGTTTTTAATATATATAATCATTCTGAGCATTACAATGTGGATTGTTTTACCTTTTATATTGTATATTTAGCACAAATGTACCTTTGATAAATTACTGTCTGCAAAATTTGTCTCACAGATTGAGATAACTACAGTTAGCTGTTTCAGTGTGTGAAAGAATATTTTCCATTTGAAATATTTAAATAAAATCATTATGTATTACATATGCGCTGTTGATCCATAATATCGCAGATTAGGTAGAAACACACACAACCTATAACTAACAGGTCACTGCATGTATTTAAAAATAAATATGAGCCTCCAACATAAATCATATATATTTTAGTTAGTCTAGTGTGATCCTCTCAGCCTCGCTTGGTTTTTAGAGGCCTTGTTCACAGTGACTCAAAAGTAAAGACAGTTGACTCTGGCTCCCATAATGCTCTCTTCGACTGACGCCTCATTGACCCGGACCCGATGCACCGTGCTAAACATCCGGGCGAAGTGCGCTTTAGTAGGGGAAGATGGCGACGTTGATCCTCCCTACTGATTGGATCAAAAATTGGGAAAAATCGGGAAAAAATGATTTGTGAGTAGTTACCGCTATACCACTAGAGATCATGCATGCAAGTCGTTGAAGCATTTGTTTTTGACCAGGCTTGGCGTTTCGCTGAGCTTTAGCCGACTAACCTGAAGTTAACTGTACTTTCCTCATTGTGATCCCAGTCCTAGCTCTTCCTTGTGGCCACCAAGCTAAATCACAGGCTAATGTTAGCGAGAGTAGGTACCAAATAATATAATCTGTAGGCCCTTAAATGATCATACCACATATAGACAAGTCATTCACCGTGGAAGTAATATTGTCCTTACATATTTGGCTAGTAAAGTTATAGACAAGTGTTATATTAAGGGTTGATGATGTGCCAGTTTAAGCAGAACCTGGTCGGCTAAGTTATGAGGCTAGCGGTTAGCTTGTGAGATGTGTTGGTAACGAGGTGAAAACATTGCGACTTAGCTAACATAGCTAGCTGATAGAAGCTAAACTAACATTGAAAGGCTGCAGGAACTCACTGTGATCATTCGGCTATCGCTAGTTATCCTACGCAATGTTGTGTGTATATAATCACATGTTTGACATTAATATTTCAAAGTGAAAAACAAAACCAAATACTTCGTATTACTATAGTTCCAAATGTTTACGTTCTATTTAAGTGCGTAATCTGATTTTAAATTGATAACTATGAAACTAACCCATCCGTTGGATGCTGGGGTATTTTCTTGGTTAGTAGCCGGGAAGTGGCTAGTGTTAACAATGTAACATTTGTGTCAGCTAGCTGTCTAGCTAACATTGCGTGATCCACTGTTATGGATTAACGTTACTCCACTAAACTGTTGCTGCACTTGATAACAGCACAAAGTTGACAAATTGGGCATTTGCATTTGTCGTCAGAGTTTAAACCAGTTAAATCTAACTATATAGTTACATCTTCCACAACACCCTGAAATAATGGTTAGGAAAGGCAACCATAGCTTATTACACGAGCGTGCTAACAGGACGTCATGCAGACCAACTAACGTTAAGCAAAGTGTTTTAATGGTGATCCGGTCTTCCGAAGTCGTTAGTTAAGACAGTTGTCGTGACGCTTGGCCGCTAACTCAAACGGTGCAAGCTGGATCATTTTGGCGTGGTAAGGGAATAAGCGAGAGTAACGTTGAAACACTGTCGATAGCTGGTTAACGCGTTTTAGCTGAGTTCCTTGAAACTGTAGGCCCTTGCACTACTGTAATCTTATTTTGGCGGTAACTTGCAATTTAGACAGGGTACGTTTTATAAGAGATGTCAAATAATAACATTAAACCCCTTAGTTGGTTAAAACTAAAGATATACTTGTAATGAAGTTTGATTCCGAAAATCTTACAAGGTTATAAAACCCTTCATGGTTGCCGAACAAATCCGGTCTTAGTCTAGTCTTGGTCTACATTTGTGGCACTGGCAAATTCACGTACGGCACGGTCAATGCTTGTACACGGGGAGAGAAAATTCAGCTTTTTATAGCTGAATAATAGCTTATTACACAACGTTGAAAGGAAAGCAAAGTCTGTTTTTTTTTTTCACCAACTGACTCACGAGTTAACTGACGAACAATTGAAGTCTATTGGAGATTATACTTTGGAGATTTATATGAAATGCACAGAGCAAAGGTGTTTGGAAGTCAAAGTGGTGAGAAATACTGCTGCTGTACTGGTTTAGCAGTTGAGTGCTGTGATAATGATTTTCTCTTCAGAGTGAAGTTAGTATGTAGGCTAGGTCATAATTGAAGCTATGAGTAATTTATTGGCGGTGTTAGGGAAATTAAAAATGCAATAAAGTATCCATGATTCTTGGATTTGAGTCCTGTCTGCAGTGGGTTGTCAGAACAAGGCCTGAAAGTGAGCCTTGTGAATACTGCAATATTCACAATTCCTTGTGATAAGATTACAGTTCTTTGATTGGAAAGCCTCAGTTAATCGTACTATCATTATTAACATGTTGTTACTATTACAACCCCAGTGCAGCGTGCATCTGCAAGGGTTAATGGAGAGCAATGTGTTGTCACAGTAAGATACTCTCATAATGTTATGAATCACATAACAAAATATTGTATTTATAAGCATCAACATTTTTAGCCTGCTGCCTCTTTTTCAACTTTGAAATCAGTTGTTTGATGACTAATAACTTGTGTTAGGACATTGTTCTTAAAAAAAAAAAAAAAAAAAAGGTGAACTGTGTATACACATCTGCTGAAATTGTTGTTGTTTGTTTTTTTTCTTCATAGTTTGCAGCTGTGTCAGGAACTGGCAGGAAAGGCAGAAGATGACGATAAAGGTTTGTTGATGTTTTCTCACAAGCAACAATAGTGAAATGACAGGTGATGTTGCATCACTGATGCACGTGCACGTAAAACCAAACAATGTTCAGTTATTAAATCTCTTGTCCGCCCTGATCACAATTGCTTCTCTGTCTGTTCTAGTGTAAATGTGTAATTTCTGTACTCTTTAGAGAAGTGAGCAATGCCGTTATGTAGTCATGTCCTTATTATCTTAAATATTGACTTAGTGGTTGTTTTCATTGTCATTGTAATCCTGTTGAGTCTGAATGTACTGTTTACAGGCACATGACACGTACTGACAGCCTTAATATGACCACCTCTAAAGTGAAAGCTCAGTTTAATGACATCTACTTACTGTACTTTTTAATTGAGATAATTTTAGTTTCTTACATGTGCCACGTATTCTCTGAAAGGTTCAATTGGCTTATGTTACTGTTGGGTGTTCTCTCTCTCTGGTGTGGTTTTAATCTCCTTACTCCTGGCTTGTTCTCATAGTTACTCTACTTGTCCTCTGTCCTCTGCAGACCTCCAGACAGCTTTGTATGAGCTGTCCTTGCACGTCATCCAGGGCATGCTCAAGGTTGATGTGGCCGCCAGTATTCTCGGGGATGTCATGGTAGGTGTCAAGGTCCCAATCGAGCCTTGTTGTGTTGTTGTGTGTGTGCGTGCTGCGCGTTTACAGGAAGTCTTGTTCTCAGAGCTGCCTGTGGGACTGGTCATTGCCCAGTCGAACCTGAGACCAACACCAGACTAGTTACTCTTTAATCGTAAACTATCAAGCTCACACATTCACAACTCTGTCATTTATGGACGTGATCTGACTTTGTTGGAATGGGAGTGTAGGGCGTTTGCAAGGGGAATGTACGGAGCACGGTCTTCTTTCTGTTTCTTTGAAGGTTTTCTTGGAAATGGATCCCTTTTTAGAACATTAAAGGCTAATCTTAGTATTGGCAGTTCCACTTGAGTAATGTCTTATTGCTCTTTGAAATTGCATTACACATTTCAGCAAAATGATGGCAACATCTATGTCAGTACTTTGGTCCGTGAAGAATAAAGCCAAATTGGAGTGCTTTTGCTGTCAATTTCGAGTTGGCAAGAGTGCGCCAGAATCATTCATTTTGAACGTTTCAAACAAGGCCCCTAATTTGGTCTCCTCAGTACTGATTTTCTTTGATCTGCCGAGCGAGTGGACCTGGTGGTACTCTTTAGATAGTTTCCCTTGTTGTTGTGACATCTAATACAGGGATGATGTGAAACTAGTGTCCTGAGCAGAGCTGAAGCCCAGGCCTGATGGATAGTCCCCCTCTTTCATGTGCTTTCTACTTTCTTTCTTTTTTTTTTTTCTTTTCTTTTTTTACTTTCCCTCTTCGTAGCATAGAATGTTCTTTAGTTCTCCCTCATTCCGTCTTTTTGTCTGAGTTTGATGTATACAGGGAGTCTTAGCTTGACTTCTCTCTCTCGCTCGGCTACTTGGAGTTGAAATATGTTGAGCACTAACTTTTTTTTATTGTTCTTTTCTGTTTTCTGTTTCTCCTCTCTTGTGCAGGAATTGCGTGACGATATGGCATCCATTTTAGCAGATGTCTTCAGTGTATTAGGTGGGTGTCTGCCACCTATAGTGGTGAACTGTGGCTGCTTGTGGGTGTTAACATAGCTGAAGAATGCCTCTGCCATTGCTAAGGTCATGTGGATTTCCTGGGGAAGAATGTTACCGTTGACACTCCTCCACACACGCATGCTTACCAACAATGCTCAGATGGTCCACATACGTGTATTAGCATTTGAACGCATTTTAATCTTCTAGTAGATGTCTGTAGACCATGTGGCAACAGAGACAGCAACGGCAGCTTCTGGTTTTTAGTTTTTATGTTCTTGTAGAATCAGAAGTATGTCTCATAAACAAACATCACACTCATAACTAATGATGTGCTAGTGTGTCAGAGAAACAAAAAAATAGCAAGTATCTCTAATAAAAATTAAGCATTTGGTCACACAATGCATTTAAGCTTATAATAATAATTATAATTATTGTTATGATTTTTTTATTATGATATTACAATGTGATTAATGCGTTATTATGTAGTCCCTTTTCCCACAAAGGAAGTGTGATTGAACCGTGTTATTGGGCTAATTATTTCCATATTGACTTCTCCTGTCTAATCTTTGCAGACATTGAGACAAGCTGCACGGAGGAGAAACACAAGCGAGAAAATTTCACCTCACTAGTGGGCGCCTGTCTGGTGAGTGGTCTTCTGCAGTGGACCATTGGTGGAGTGCTGCAGTGGAGCAGAGGAGAGTGAGGGAAATCAGAAGAGAGAAGGAGAGAGAGAGAGAAGGAGACAGAGCAAGGGAGAAGAGAGGAACATTTTGCTGCAAGAGCACCATTTTCTTTCCACCACAGTGTGGCAGCATGGTCCTGCAAGATCACCAGCCATCCCCTCCCACTCTCCCTCTGCTTGCTCAGAGGCAGCGTTGTGCAGATTTAACACCTTATCGCATCACCCTTTGCAAAGCCAGACTTCTGTTCTTTTTTTCCCTTCTTTCTCCATCCACACTTTTTTTTTTATTTGGTAAATAATTTTCCGGGGCAACATTGCCCCATTGGCTTTGGCGGTTCCCTGGACTGCGCGGATTAACTGCATTAGGGTATTAAATAACATAAATTCCATCGTGTGGCGAGGAACGAGACTTAGAGTCAGAGAGGCACCCGTCTGGCCCTGCACGTCATAAGAACACACTGGCCCTCTGGGGATGGCCAAACACTGGGCCCCAATTAGCCTAGCAAAGAGCCATGCAAAAAAACAAAAAAAAAACAAACTTGCACTGTTTATAAGGGAGAGCTTTTTTGCCCCTAAAAAAGTTGCTTGTGTCGTATAAGGCGAGCAGATTCATAGTGACAAATTGTACTGTTTTTTTTTTTTTCTTCTTCCCATCATTCTAAAGATATATTCATGTGCTTCCTCAGGATGCTTCGTGCTCGTGGGGAAAATTGGAATGAGAATCCATGTCTTTCTTTGAGCCGAATATGTAAATGAATGCTATTTTTAAGTGCGAAACTGAATGAGCAGGCTGGTGTGCTCTGGACACTTGCGGGCTGTATGGATATGCGTGTAACTCAGCAGTTTGCGCTGTCAGGGCCGCACACTCACTGATAAGTAATAGAGCCGTTTGCCCCCAGCTCTCTGAGTCGGAGGACAAGAAATGCCTCAGACTTTACCAATACCAATTGGATTTGTTTGGATTGCTTCTCCGAGTGCAATCAAGCATTAGTGCTCTCTCGGGATGGGCACGTTATTCATATCTCTCCCTTCTCTCTCTCTCTCTCTCTCTCTCTCCCTCTCTCTCCCTCCCCCTCCCCTCTCCCCTCCCCTCTGCCCCCTCTCTTTCCATCCTTCAGTTTTGTGTGCCTGATGCAATCCTCAAAGAGCGTCTGGATCCGGAGACGCTGGAGTCGCTTGGTCTCATCAAACAGGCCCAGCAGTTCAACCAGAAGATTGTCAAAATCAAGACCAAGCTATTGTGAGTCCCAAGTTGTGCTGTTGCTTGTTAGTATAGTAAAATTGAGTGTCACCAGCATCAACTGGAATGGTACCAGAGGAGGAAAAGATGGGAACCTTTTTGAACCTTCCCAGTCTCTCCACAGGGTCCCCGTGGATCCCTAAAATCTTTTCAAATCTCTGGAATTCAATTTCAGATACTTAGAATGTTGTAGAAAGTCGGGAATTCTACCCTTAGGTTACCCTGGGTGTGTTACTGAAGCGTTAAGGTCAAAAGAATTTTACTTTATTGATTTAGTTAGTTATTTTTTGTAAGAATGTTTGTAGTGCAATCGATCTGGTGTTGCACTGTTCCATTTATCATTGTGGAAGCTCATTTATGCTCCCTGTGTAACGTGAATGCAGTGCTTCAGTATCATACCAGGTGTAGCCTCCTTGTAAGAGGGCAGACATTAGATTTCATTTTGGGCCAATTTTTTTCTTTTGCTTGGTTTGTCAGACCTGCAGACCTCTCTTGAGTTTATCATCCCCTACAATTAACACATTTTGACATTAAGGTATGCTAGTACACCTTTGTCTGTAAATTAACAAAATGATGCTCAGTGATGCTTTGTGAGTCGTGAATCTCGAGCTCATCATTTTTTTCCCTTTATAGGCCTTAAGTCCTTAAATTTGTACTTTACAATTGTGCAGATACCCTACACCATGTTTGTGTCTCTCTCCCTGTGCATCTGCAAGTCTGTATGCTTTTCAGCCTGCAGTTCCTCATGCTCAAGCACTTATCTTTAAAAAGTGAATGTGTCAGCTCATAATATATAAGATACTTGTCAGCCTTAATCACAAACTCACTGAGTTTAGAACACGATCCAGGACTACTTCCTTGGGAGTTTTGTCTCTCTCTTGAACATATACTGTGGCCTTTCAATAGGACGAGGGGAGCCCGCAACACTGCCTGCTTATAAATATTGATTTTCCAATCCTGTACGGTTTCAGGTGAAGGCTGCATATATGTGTTGTCAGCAGGTACCTATTGCAGATCAGTGGAGCTTGACGGTCTGATTACGTGCTGTTTCACTTGTGTTGCTTTAACAGGAGTGGTTGACCCTCTATCTTGGGGAAATCCAGCTGCTCGATGGAGAGAGTAAATAAATAAAGAGAAGTATGAAGGAGCTCGACTCTGTTTCATGGACTTGCAGTGTCCTCAGTCCAACTCATTCCGCAAACCCTATTTGCGCACCGAATCCCCTCTGACTGTTCAGTGTTCAGAACGGGTTCAGCCTCAGACAGCCTGCCGCAGTCTTCCGAGGGAGCTGGGGTAAACTGCTTGTTTGACTCCATAATTCGCTCCCCACCTCATTGTGCTGTAAATTAAAAGCGGGCCTTGTGGCTGTGGCCCTTCGACAATGATTAATTTAGTTGCTATTGTGTGCACAGATAGGCCCTAAGAGTTCTTATCAAGACTGGAGATCTCCTTGGCAGCTCTGCACGGCGCCACTATGCCTGCTGCCCCCCCCCCCAAACCCCTCTCCTTCGTCCCTTGTGTCATTCGCATAAGCTGCAGGACTGTTTCACATCACTACAGCCATTTATTTTGTCAAGTCCCCCACTTCAATTATTTTGTATTGTTTTCATGGTTGTCCTGCTGGAATAAGAAACTATATGATGAAGAAAATGTTAAATATTAGACCAGAGCCATGGGAGAATTGAATCCACTTACAGAACAGGCCTGTCTAATTTACACTTTTCATCTGAATTGTCAAGCAAGTTTAGATGTTGAAAGAGGCTACTTGGGCTGTGAGCACTGTGAAATTGGTTTTCTTCTCTTTTTAGAAAGTCAATGCATATTGTTGTAAGTGATGAGGTTGGATTTGTGTATTCAAACGCAGGCCTACATGCATGGGCTGCTTTGGTGGTAGTGCACGTGTCAGTTGAAGCACAGTTTCAAAATCACAACTTATTGATCTGATACTCTCCATATTGTCATTGTCAACACTTGACCAAAGCGTTCTCAAAGAGCGAGCAAATTGTCTTGCACTGACCACACAACTAACTGCATTCATTCTATTGCTTTGGTCACACTGGCCTTGATGTTATTCTGTGTGGTATTGGATGCAAAACAAATGGTTTAAAATAGAGAAATACAACAAATAGTTGTATCCTGTGAAATGAGTGCATATGCTGAAATTAGATTTTGAGTAACTGTAGAACAAGGCCTTAATTGTATTGATTGGAGGAGCCAGTATGCACTTGGTCAATGGCTAGGGATAGGTTTTAGTTAGTTTAGGTTATTTGGGTTCATTTTAGAAACTGGCAGCTGGGGTACCCTTCATTGACTTGCCATGATTTGGGATATTCCTGTTCCATGAGAAACTTTCAAACCCAATGAGTTGGATTAATTGCATTTATGAATGTCTGCCCCTGCAATGACCCTGCCTGTCTCAACTCCTCACCCCTGAACAAGACTTCTCTCCCTCTTCACCCACTACATGGCCTCATCAGAAATTTCTGCTGGTGTTAATTAATTCCTGCTGATTACCCTTGTTTGGGGCACACTGTCCCCCACCACTGCCCCAGGCATGGTCTTAACTAAAATCATCTTCTTCCCCATTCTTCCTCCTTCCTTTCTCTCTCTTTCTCTCCCTCTCTCTCTCTCTCCCCCTCCCCCTCCCCCTCTCCCTCTCCCTCTCTCCTGCAGCTACAAACAGCAGAAGTTTAATTTGTTGCGGGAGGAGAACGAGGGCTACGCCAAGCTGATCACGGAGCTGGGCCAGGACCTGTCGGGGAACATCACCAGCCACCTCGTCCTGGAAAACATCAAGTCTTTAATAGGTACGCTGACTCAACTCAACTTCTCCAACTCGATTCTGCGCTCCGGCAGGGGAGAGGGTCGTGGGGAGATCATCTCACTCGCCCACGAGCGGCACCAAAGATGATTAAAAGCGGAAGTTAATTAAAGTGAAGCAGAGTCTTCGTCTCTGTCAATTCGTGATGAGCCATGCAACAGTTCATAGAATTTTTTTGTTTGTGGGGATGGGGGTGTAATGACAGTGGGAAAGGTTCAGCAAAGTTCACAGGTGTTTTGGTAGATGTGATTGCTGGTAATGAATGTAGAATTGCCTGTTAGAAGAGGAAGGTGGGGGTCACAGTTTGTCAACTGTTGTGTGACATCACTTATTCAGGAGATGAGGGAGAAAGAAAGAGGTGTTGCAGGGTAGGGATTTGTAACACCCTCTCAAACCATGCCGTGTCTTCTGCCGTAGGATGCTTCAATCTGGACCCCAACCGCGTGCTAGACATCATCCTGGAGGTGTACGAGTGTCGCTCGGACCAGGATGAGTTCTTCATCTCGCTCATCAAGTCCTACATGTGTGAACACCAGACTCTCTGCCACATCCTGGGCTTCAAGTTCAAGTTCCACCAGGTATGACGCATATCAAGTCTCCATACACATTCAAGTTCATGTGGTGAGCAGCCTGCCAGTCAGGCAAGTAGATTTACACGAGAACACACGTACAAGCACACCTCAAGGAAGTCTCCACACACATGTTTAAGTTCTCCCAGGTGAGAGATTTGACTAGTCTGACAAGTGCCCTACGCACACACACACACAAACACACACCTACATAAACAGGCAACTGAAACACACACACACATGCCCTTCTCTCTCCATGTGTCCTCATTAAATCACTTTAATTAGCCTCCTGTGAGTATTTTAGGCAAGTTGTTTTCCACTCTCTCTTGGGGAGGCAGAGCAAGCCCTGGCTGTTTGCGTTGTGTAGAGAGGCTCTGGCAATCAGGGGAGGCTCTTCTTTTCTTTTCTCTTATCATGGCCATCTCTCACCGGCTCCATCTTAAGCTTATCTCTCCTCACCTTCAAGCGTGAGGGCCTCAGAGCACGACTTTGTAATGCAGATGGCAAAATAAGAACCCTACCACCCCTGTGCCCCAAGCTCTTATACCATGCCTGCCTTGTAGACATGCTCACCCAATTTCATCAATCAAAAGGAAAACCTTAGTAACAAAAACTGAGGAACCAGGACCCTCATATTGCCTTATTCCGTCTGGATTAAGACTGTCATATAAAATGATGTGGCTTGTTGTATTGTTAGTCATTGCAGTCATTGATTCATCCGTTTGTACTCTGTGGTGTGGTAAGTGATTTTTTTCATGAAGTATACTCACCCTGAGGATGTTCTGCAGGAGCCTAACGGAGAGACACCCTCTTCCCTCTACCATGTCGCCGCTGCTCTGCTCCAGCACAACCTCATCGCTCTGGAGGATCTCTACGTGCATGTGAGTCCCAGCAGGCCATACAGCTTTTGCAGTACGCAGTACACTAGTTGGCCTAGTACACTATAATTGTATAATGTCCAGTCATAATTCCCAATAACCACCTATGGAACTGTTATGAACCTTAGCTACTTACTGCTGATTGTAAATTTCCTGCATGACCCCTGGCAGTTGGGTTAGCCCCTTGAGTCGTGGATCTGCCCAAGATTTCTTCCTGGACTAACTAAAGGAAGTTTTTCCTTGCTGCTGTTGCTCTTGAATGCTTCTTCTGTTAAACGCCATGAGACCATGCTATTGTAAAAGGCACTGTATAAATAAAACTGAATTGAATATAATATAATGCACAGTCCACTGGTTTCATGGTTGTTGTGCTCTGCTAATATGTGGGTTGTGTCCTGTGGCCGACTGATGCAGTTGGTGCCACTGGACTCCAGCATTGTGGAGGAGCACAAGCGGGAGATCCTGGAAGCCAAGCAGATCGCCCGCAAGCTCACCATGGTGGTGCTGCCATCGGAGAAGAACGACGACAAGGAGAAAGAGAAGGACAAGGAGGAGGAGAAGAATGAGAAGGTGAGCACCATGTTGGGTGGATGGAGACACACACACAAACACAAAGTAAAGGGTTAGCGACTCTGCTAAGTGTGTGTAATGATGGTCTTTAAGTGTCGGAGAACCACATGCTACTAAGACTGTGTTTAAGTGCTTAATTGTAAACACGGACTGTCACAGGCACAAAGGGCAGACCATCAATTTTCTTGATGGCTCTCAGAATTCAAACAGTGAGGTTAAGTAAAGTACTGTTATTATTGTTTTCGACTGTAAAGCTTAAGTACTCACACAGCACTTAAAATGACGCTCGGTGCTTATAACATGAAAATGGGTTACAATCAATGGTTGAAGAAAGTAAATAGGGAATTGAGAATTGAAATGTGATGTTTATGGTGAAAGCATTCAAAGTATGCGTTGGCCATAGATTTGGAATGTTTTGGAGTTAAAGCCCCATTCACTGGGGCAAAGACATTTTATCAGACAGTTTCTGTGCTTTGACTCGTTAACCTTGTCTCATAGCTACCGCCTGGAGATCATGCTTTAAACTGAGGTGAGGCTATTTGTACAGGCAGAGATGCCGCAACATATACTATCCAGACGTACTAGTCAGCGCAGATTTTTGTTTGTAGTTAAACCTCTCCAATGCCCCCCCCATTCTGAATATTCTATTGCATTTAATAACCAGCATCGTTCCTTCAGTTTAACTTCTTCCTCAATAGATTGGCATCTGAGGTGTGATGTGTCGTTAGCATCAGAGTGCTTTGTGAGCGTTTTGGAGCGGAGGAGCCCTTTGCTTCCTGTAGTGCAGCCAAGACGGCACCACAGCTCTTAATTGTGCTTATTAATGAAGCGCTGTGGCCCCCCACAGCAGGAGTTTGTGTTTGTGCTTGTTGGAGGCCTTTCCTTTAGCACGCCTTGGGGGGTGGGGTGGAGTTAGTTTCATGAGCCGCTAGCTAGCCAGGCGAGTAGCATGCAGGCACGCATACGCACCATATTAATTTCCTTGGGAGAACGTGGCGGCGGCGCCTGTGTTTTAATTAAAAGATTACATCCGCGCCTGTCATATTGGGCTTTTGTCAGGGGTCCAGGCGACTTGATTGTGTTGCGGCCATGTTGCCTCTCTCGGTTCCCCCACCCCCACCCCACGCTGCCGCTGCCGTCATCAATCACTGCCAGACTGACAGTGAGTGATGAGGTTGTAGAGTGAAAACTGGGATGTCAGGGGCTGTGATGCGGAACACACACATACGCACATATTTGCAAGTATGCGCAAAGCACACACATCATCACACATGCCAGGTTGTATAGCGACACACTTCAGCAAACACACACACACACACACACACACACACACACACACACACACACACACTGCTGCCACCATCAGTGATTTGACATGAAGCCATTGCCACATGCTGTCCACTATGCACACAAGCTATTTAACTCGGCAAAGACAGTCCCTAAACAGTCAGGCAGCTGAAAGCCCTCTTGAGCCAGATATCTGCCTTTCTAGTGTTAACTGGCCTTCTTTCACAGATCAAGCCTCTACATCTTCGTCTGTCCATCTCTCTCTCTCTTAGGGCTGGTCCAAATGGTTTTTTAAATGATTTATCTAACGATTATTCTTTCAGTTATTCGTCTAATCTAACAATTAATTTAGTCATTTGCAATTATTTTCCCACACTAAATCAATATAACAATGTACCCAAACAAAGTATTGAAAAGTTTGTCTCATAAGCTTATCAATTTAAGCATTACATGTGCAAAAAGACTGACACTTTTTCTGTTTTCAGTTAGCCTGGTGAACTAGTGCCTTACTTCTGAAGCATCTGTTAAACACTCAAGCCCATACACAACACTGTTCCTCTCTCCCAACCATCTCTCCTCCTACGACCATCGTCTCGCTCATGCGTGACCGTAGGCTCTAAGTAAGCAAATCACGGACGAACACACGTTTTGACCCTCATGGCCTTCCATAACCAGTTGAAGCAGTGGTGCAGAAATGAGGCTAAATCAAAAACCAGTCGACTAAGGTAACGTTACAGCTAGAAACCTATTCCATGTGATAATAACATGCTTGCTGGGGGAAAAAAGGTCAGTAGAGTGAATCGTGGTTTGTGTAGCCATATCTTGTGTCATAGTTGTGCGTCAGGTCATGGTGTAGTGGGCCACTAATGGACCACCATAGCTTCATACTTTAGTAGTTATTTGAACAATGTATCACTCCATTGCGTGCAAGCATTTTTTTTAGCGATATTAGGAAGGAGTTGTTTGATACCAACTAAGATATGCAAATTTTTCATGTTGAATCATTTTTGTAGTTGATTAAATCAACTACGTTGTCACGTTGTCCCAACTCTGCACTCTCTCTGCATGTACCCTGGCGGCATTGTGTTGTCAGTGTCTTGGTATGTATTGTAGTGTTGCTCCTTATTAGAAAAACAGGAGTGTTTGAGGTAGAGAAGCAGAGTGTCTTAGAGGCATGCGGCTTGAGCCTCTGTCTCTGCCTGAGCTGGAGTGCCTGTGCTGGGGGATCCCTGAGCTCAGTGCAGCACAGCACAGTGGGGTGGGGTGGGGCAGGCTGAGGCCTCCTGGAGGTACAGGTGTGTTGATGAACTGGGTGAGAGTGCACACGCGGCCATCCGCTAAATAATTTACTCCCCATATGCTTGCTTCAGTCAGCTGGGACTGTTGCCCCCTTTTCTCTCTCTCTCTCTCTCTCTCTCTCTCTCTCTCTCTCTCTCACACACTCACACACTCACACACACACACACACACACACACACACCCCTCTTCATAGCCGTGGCTGCTTCAGACAAACAACTTCCTCCACCACCCACCTCCAGCCCACTGCGTCTGTCTGTTTCTTCCCAATACACTCCGACTCTCTGTCTCTTCCTCTGCCTCCATATCACTCTGCTTCACACACACGCTCTCACACACGCTCTCCCACACGCTCACACTCTCTTTTGTTGTTTCCTTTGTCCCCCCTTGCAGCCACCCAACAATCAGAAGCTGGGGCTACTTGAGGCGCTGCTGAAGATCGGCGACTGGCAGCACGCGCAGAGCATCATGGAGCAGATGCCCCCCTTCTACGCCACGTCGCACCGAGCCATCGCCCTCGCCCTGTGCCAGCTGCTCCACCTCATCATCGAGCCGCTCTACCGCAGGTGCGACCATGTGCTGACATAGGCAGACGTGTCATAGACGTGTCGCCACGCCTGCTTAGTCTCTCACACACACACACACACACACACACACACACACACACACCACACATACACACACACGTATATACTAATGCAGTCCTTTTCTTTGCATTTACCATCAGAAGTGTTGCTTTGAAAAGAGCTTGGATAGTAGGATAGTAGTTAGTATGTCCTTAGATACAGGAGCAGTAGCAAGGATCAGTCTGGAGTATTAAGAGGCCAGTGCTCCACTTGTAGTCTGTTTAGGAATTGGATGAGGGTCAGTTAAAGACCTCTGATATTTCAGCAAACTGTGTCTGTGAAGAAAAAGGTTGATCCAGGCACTCTAAAATGATTACACGCAGTGAAGGGAATTGGAATAATTTAAAAGGCCTTTGTTTTACACTGGCTATTGCATATTTTAAAAAAAGAACAAAAAAACTAGAAAAGCACTCAGAGAGCGCAGACCTCCACCAAGGCAATATAGGGGCACTGATGCAACACAAATTCCAGATGGTGTTCCGGATCACTGCCAGAATTGAATCATCTGTTCCTTGTCCTAATACCCAAGTTGTCTGAAGATTTCATCCAAATCCATGCTGTACTTTTCAAGCTATTCTGATAGACAGACAAACCAACGCCAGTGAAAACATAACCTCCGTGGCGGATGTAAAAATATTTCTGAGCTTAGTATATAAGCAACTGAAGGAATGTCTTTCTCATGGAATTCAACACCATGTCCAAAATCACCCGACACACTGTGAATAGACATGCAAACCTGCCAACCTCTACACATTTTGACATGAAAATACGCTGATTCGACAAAAGTACACTAAAATCTAATAAAATCTCTTGAGTTTGCCTGGAAAGTTATTAAATTAATAGGAATTATAGACGGGCTTCAGTGCTGCAGCAGAGAGTAAGATTGCCAATGAGCGTCTAGCCTGCTGTTCAGAGCACAGTATTCATTGGCCCTCCCGTGCAAAAAGAAATATCAAGCGGGAATGACCCCTCCCACACTCAACCTGTCTTCCTCATGAGCTTTTTTGCAAAGGTAAGCAGTCTGGGAAAGATCTGAGATTATGAATGAGTTCGTCATAACGTTAGTAGCTAAATGTTACTTTCAGCGCTTTTTTGAGCTAGCTCGTGTTTACAGGTCAATAGATAGTGCAGTGCATTTTGTCTGGGCCATGCCACTTGCTTAAAGCGTGTCATCTATTTCAGGGGGTTGACTTGTGAAGTTGGTAGTTGTATTCGATTCAATTTATTGCTTTTTTCTTTTTTTAAAGAAGAGTAAAGTTAACCAGCATATCTCTACTCTTATGTTAATGACTTGACTTGACCCTAGAGGCAAGATAAGCTTATAGGGCCTTCCATGTAAAACTCTAGCTAATATGGCATCCGTCCACTAAGGAAGTTGAGGGGTCCTTCACCTGTAAAATGCTGTCGATCCAAAATCAGGTACATGCCGGTTACTGTTGACAACGAGGTGCTACTCATGTTTTTGTTTGTTTGTTTTTTCAAGGTTGGCCGGTCTGGATATTTGCTATCTGAGCTAGCAGCCATCTTGTTCAAGCTGTTTTTGTGTTGTGGTTCTTCCTTCAGGGCCGGGGTCCCCAAAGGTGCCAAAGGTCGTCACCTGAAGCCCCTGCAGAACAGTCAGGCCCCGCGGCCCGCAGAGACCTTCGAAGAGCTGCCCCGTGATGTCATCACCATGCTGGGTTACCTGGGCCCCCACCTGTCCCACGACCCCGTCCTCTTCGCCAAGATCGTTCGGCTGGGCAAGAGCTTCATGAAGGAGGTAAGCTAGCTAGCGCCAGTCAAACCTGTCGTCACACTGTCTTATTAGCAGCCTGCTATTGTCTCTGTTTTCAGTGTGTCTTGTCTTAGGCCATGTGGGAGCTGCGTCAACGCTTGTGTTGCTGTCGTGTTAGTTTCTTTGATAATTGTCTTTCCGGCAATTTGTTATTTTCCTGCAGGGTGTGTACACATGGCACAGTAGTGTTTGCAATATCCTAATGAGAGGTTGGAGAAACACACCATACCAGTGAAGTGTGTCACAAGAAGTGTCTCTTGCTGAAAGTTTGTTCTGTCTAAAGTAGTGTGACACGCATACAGTTAATTTGTTGGGCTTCAAAAGCCCGTATACACAACCAAACCAGTCCCTTCTAATAGACCAGGAAGTTTGATTAGTTCCGTAGTCACCTGCTGTGCTCTAACTTGAGATCGTTTAACTTGAGATCTCTCTCTCTCTCTCTCTCTCTCTCTCTCTCTCTCTCTCTCTCTCTCTCTCTCTCTCTCTCTCTCTCTCCACAGTATCAGACAGTAGACAGCAGGCCTGAATCCAAAGAGGAGATGGTAAGAGACCTCCTCCCATGTTGCCTGTAGTCCTCTCCATCTCGCTGTAGTGTGTGTGTGTGTGTGTGTGTGTATATATGTAATGAGGAGCCACTCAAGAAATTATTTATTCTGGCCCTCTCACATACATATATTCTCACTCTCACATACATATATGTATACACATATATGTGTGAGCTGTGTGTGAGTTGTGTGTGAGCTGTGTGTGTGTCTGTGTGTGCTGTGTGTGTGTGCTGTGTGTGTGTGCTGTGTGTGTGTGCTGTGTGTGTGTGCTGTGTGTGTGTGCTGTGTGTGTGTGCTGTGTGTGTGTGCTGTGTGTGTGTGCTGTGTGTGTGCTGTGTGTGTGAGCTGTGTGTGTGTGCTGTGTGTGTGTGCTGTGTGTGTGAGCTGTGTGTGTGTGTGCGTGCTTGCTGCTGCTGCTGTGGGGGCCCGCTGGAGGCCTGTCTCTGCAGCGGTAGCGGTTGTGTGCCAGTGCTGCAGATCTGGCTCTGGGCACTGTGCCACTGCAGCCCTGAGGATCACTGGTTGTTTATGAGGCCTTACATTGGGCAGCCATGCTGCCTTCATTATTGCTTTATGGTGTGTGTGTGTGTGTGTGTGTGTGCGTGCGTGGTGCGTGCGTGGTGCGTGCGTGTGTGCGTGCGTGCGTGCGTGCGCGTGAGTTTGTAAGGCCTTTTTCTCTACATCACTGAACCATCAGTTTATCATTTTATCTCTTGTGATTTACTTCTCTTCTTGCTTGTTCTGTGTTGTCTCCCCCCCCACTCTTTCTCTCTCTCTCTCGCCCCTCCCCCATGCTCTCTATCTCTCTCTCTCTTTCTCTCCCCCCCCCCCCCCCCCCCTTAGGACGCCTTGTTGAGTTGTTTCCTCAGCATCTCAGACCAGGTCTTGCTACCCTCTCTGACGCTCATGGACTGCAACGCCTGTATGTCTGAGGAGCTCTGGGGCTTCTTCAAGCTCTTCCCCTACCAGCACAGGTACACACACCACACCACCCCATGCTGCACACAGCACAATAGAGCACAATGCAACACAGCTCAGCACTGTACAACACAATATAACACAACACAGCACAGCACAATGCAACACAATACAGCACAGCACAGCACAATACAGCACCACACAATGCAACATGGCACAGTACAAAACAACACAATAGATCTCAACACAACCCTTTCAGTCTCTGTGGAGCAGCACGGCAGAGGCACTCCTGTTCCCCTGATGCACCTCTGTTCCTCTAATTGAGAGACTGTTGATGTGTTCTTGGCACGGCAGTTGCAGACAGACTGCAGAGCTACTTGAGGGAGTAGTTTCAACCCGCCCGCCCCCCCCCCCCTCCAACGCGATCTCATGCCTCTAAAGTACCCACCTGAACCCAAAAAATCTCAAGGCGGGTCTAAAGAAAGTTTTGTGAACGAAAGAAATGTTTTGTGAACTGGATACCGCACTGAAACCGTATGGGTTCTAAAAAGGATGCAAACCGTATGGGTTCTAAAAAGGATGTAAGTCTGTCAGAGCGTGGAGGGTTTGCATTCTCACGTCCTGGCATGTTCCTTGCAGGTACCGGTTGTACGGCCAGTGGAAGAACGAGACGTATGGCAGCCACCCTCTGCTAGTGAAGGTGAAGGCCCAGACAGTGGACCGGGCCAAATACATCATGAAGTGAGTCTCTTGAAACAGCGGCCCACCCCGCAGCCTCAACACTAACACACTCACTGCACTCATTAACGTGGAGTCATCATTTGCCTTATGCTGTGTTTTAAAGACAAAACCCTCTTTGTCTTAATCATGGCACACACAGGGACACACACGCACACACACATATATATGCAGAGAGAGAGGGAAAGACGAGAGACACTTGTGTTAATTACCCCTGGGAGAGGGCTGTTCTAGGAAGCACTTTGCCTCGTAAATTGCACTAAAGGTAACGAGATGTCTTCTCCCCTCAGCGGTACCTGAAGGCACGACTTCCTCCAGACAGAAAAGTGTTTATTTAGCACTTTGTCTCTGTGTGTGTGTGTGTGGGTGTGTGTGTTCATGCATGCATATGAGCCCGCTACCGTATGCGTCGTGCATAGTTAATGAGCGCTCTTAATGAACTGCGGGATTAATAAAATTGCTTCATCAGGGGTGAGACCGCGCTTTCTTTTTCAGCTACCGAACAAATAAAGGTTTTTGGAGTGGGGGAGAGGTGGAGGTGAGCGAGGGCGTGCACGACAGAAAGACGGAGAGAAGGCGGTGGAGATCAGAGGTGTCAGAGTGATGGAGGAAAGGAGGGAGAAGGGAAGTCCTTGTCCCGCCGATCTGGAGTTTTGAATGTCTCCCCATTCATTTTGATAGAGCCTGGTCTTGTTAATCCCAAATAGATGCCTGAAGGCGTTCCAAGATGGCAGCCGGGTGAAAGGACTTTCTTGCCTTAGAAGGCCTTTGGTTGTGTTTAGTACGGCAGCCATGTGGTCTTTCGCAATGTTGCAGGAAAGCTGGGCCGAAGCTAGCTGGTTTACATGCTAACACTGGTGGACAGCGTGGTCCTCAGGTGGTTTTCCAGGCCGTTTTCAGATGGTTTAACCTAAAAGCATGAGGCATAAATCCTTCAGGCCCTTTGGGTCAACCCTGTTGTGTTAAATGTGAAATATGCTTGTCTTGACCTGACTTAAATGCAGCAGTAGTCTTTTAAGTCCTCGTGAGGTTTTCCTCATGTATCACCTTCAACATTATGATATTTTGAAATGGAGTCAGGAAAAAAAAAAAACTTCAGTACAAAGATTGGGAATGCAACCAGAGAGGAGGACACAAGGCCAGAGGAGTTCAGCTGGCCAAGTTTCCTTACTGCTGGGAAGTGGAGGGGTTTGGCCTGGCAGTGAAGGGAGTTGGTCAGTCCAGGAGAGAGAGAGCGGGAGAGAGAGAGACAGAGACTGCTCAGCAGTGCTCTCATTCCACAAAGTGTCAGAGTAGGAGGTTTGGAGTCGGCACAAGTCTGGTTTAGTATAACACTATTGGTGGTGTTAACTGTGTTTAGCTCCGCTTAGTTTGGGTCCTGTACAAGGTGGTGCTAACTAAGGTAGAATAGAAGCATGGAACAATGTTTCCCTATTAGGATCAAGAAATGGCATCCTGGGTACACATGCCTGTTGTAAGAGAAACTCGCGCCACAGTGTGGTTGTTTAGGTTGGTATTTGAACTTTAAGCACACACACAAACACACACACTCACACATGCCATAGCCCCTTGTGTATGGATAACGATGGTGCTCCCACGCAAAAGCAAGGAAATTTGCGTGTGTGTGTGTGTGTGTGTGTGTTTGCCTCCTTTCTCGTGGTTCTCAGCGGCATTGCTGTAAGACAGGCCTGTAATCAGAGATGCTGGCAGCCCCGGTGTATTTCCCCAGAGTCATCAGCATGTATGCTGCAGGGTCCACTAGAGAGACCCACTCCATGCAAACACATACACACACACACACACACACACACACACAAACACACACATACACAAACACACACATACACAAACACACACCTCCCCGCCCCCGTGCCCCCGAGAGGCCATCGCTCCTGTCACTGCTCCCTCTGCTGTGGGCCACCCGCCCGCCTCTGAAGTGAGTCGACCCTGAGAGAGAAAAGAGAGAAAAAAGAGAGAGAGAGTCTCTCTGGGGCTCCCAGAACCAAACTGGTGTTTCCAAAGAAAAGATCATAGAAGTTGAGGAGCCAGAACCCTCTGAAGTGGAGCGGAATAAGAATCCCCTTGTCAGAGATGGTCATTTATAAATATTCAGTGAGTGTACCACACACATAAAATGCTGGTCTGAGCTAGTGCAAGTGCTAGGGGTTTATGTTTTAGCATTTGGGCTTTGATGTAGTGGCATAAACAAGGTCAACCTTAAAGAGTTGAAAAGTGGGGGCTGGAGAAAACACTTAAAGGAGTCTAGGGGGCCCGTTTCCCGCAGGAAAAAAAAAAAGACTAAAAGTCTGGTGTGAAAGGGGAGTTTTTAAACAAATCTCTGGAGGTAAGCAACTTGAGGTAAACTGTGTGTGTGTGAGTGAGGTGGGGGGATGGGGGTGTTGGGGACGGGGGTGCTAAGAGCAGGTCGAATGCCTGGCTCAGCATCACTGCTAGGCTGGCTCCATGGGGAGTGGACAGCAGGACACACAGGGTCAGAGAGGAAGAGG
Organism: Tenualosa ilisha; assembly: GCA_015244755.2. Classification (NCBI taxonomy): domain Eukaryota; kingdom Metazoa; phylum Chordata; class Actinopteri; order Clupeiformes; family Clupeidae; genus Tenualosa; species Tenualosa ilisha. The sequence goes on from PYXC01001036.1 coordinate 1,626,074, forward strand.
AGGGGGAGAAGGGAGGGGAGAGGGAGATGTGAGTGAGGAGCAGAGAGATGCAGGGGCCAGACTCGTCAGGGTGAATGGGAGAGCAAAGGCAAAGGCTCGGGGAGCACGAAGCACAGCCATCAGGAGGGCAGGGAGGGGAGGGGAGGGGTGAAGTGAGGTAAGGTCGCCTTGTGTGGTCGATGGATTGTGTGTGTGTGTGTGTGCGCGTGTGTGTGCGTGTGTGTGCGTGCGCATGGGGTAGTCCAGGTGATGGAGTGCTAGGGACTGCAGTGGTGCCGCAGAGGAGTTTTGCCGGGCACTGGAGCGGAAATGAAGTACTGCTCTTGATTCTGGAGGATTAGAGAGGGCCAAGACACTTACTCACTCTCTCTCTCTCTCTCTCTCTCTCTCTCTCTCTCTCTCTCTCTCTCTCTCTCTCTCTCTCTCTCTCTCTCTCTCTCTCTCTCTCTCTCTCTCTCTCTCTCTCTCTCTCTCCACACACACGCACACACACACGCACACACACACAAGCCAGTGTCCTAGAGATTCTCATTTGATCAACATCATCACGGCTCTGCGCCAAAGCAGGGGGATTTTCGAGGGATATGTGTCGGTATACGTTTTGGAATATAGAGCAACGCAGATGCAGCTCTCGCCTGACGGTGTGCCGACACCGCCACAGTGTGTACAGCTCAGCTCCACTCAGCTCAGCTCGGGCTAGCCTTAGCCTAGCCTCAATGGAGATGAGACTGCCGCACCACGGCTCCTCTGCCTATTGGAATTCTGCTCAGGGTTTGCCACGCAGCCCAAACACAGGGAGTTTCAACTGGCCAAAAAGAAACTGAGCGGGCAGTGTCAAGGCAGTTAAACTTCTCTGCAGACACACACCTAGAGCTGTTTGTGCGTGTGCGTGTGCGTGTGTGTGTGTTCCTGAGAAGAGAACATAAAGCTCCCTCTCGGGTTCGGTCGCCCACCCCTGAATCAGGATATGTCATCTCAGCCAGTGCGTTCTCCCTGCTGAAGGTTAAGCAAGCCAATTACACATCCCTGTGGTGGTGGAGGTGAAGGTGGGGAGGGGCAAGCCAAAGGAACACCACCTCCACTCCTCCTCCTCCCTGTTCCTATTGCATCACCCTCTCCACTCTTCCCCTTCTTCCAAGCTATGAGTTATATTGCTCTTCTCTTTCACCATGTTTCTGGACCCTTCTTTCTTATATTCCTCTGTCTCTTTTCCACTCTCACTTTCATTTCTCTCTCTTTCTCTCTCTTTGTCTCCCCCTCTCCCCCTCTTTGTGCTTTTCTGCAGTCCTTCCCTGCAGCGCCTCTGGCTTGCATTTTAATCAGCACCCGGTGCCTTATTAAAGCCAATGACACCGTCATGGTTGAGTGACCGGCACTGCCGTGCCTCCATCCTCCCCCGATGCTCCCCAAACCTCAGCTCTCCCTTGGCCCCGTGCCGTGCTGCGAGTCTTAGCCTCACCCCTGTGTGCTTGTGCGTGTGTGTGCTTGTGCGTGTGTGTGCGCGTGCGTGTGTGCATGCGTGCATGGGTGCGCGCTGCCGAGCCCCCATCCATCCTGCATGCACGCTGTACTCCTGACTCCATTCTGAGCCCAATCAGGCCTCCACACGGTGGGCAGGGAAAAGGCAACCAGCACCTCGAGGCCCTCACACACCTCTACCACCACCACCACCTCCTCCTCCCATTAAAAGTTCACGGACAACTTTGGAGACGGCAAAGGAAGGAGAGATAGATAGAAAAGGGAGAGAGAAGGAGAGATGATGGATTTAAGAAGGGAGGGAGCGAAAGAGGGCGTTACATTTTTCTCCTGGGAAGCAGCGGGGCGCTCTGAGGGAAGGCATGCAGAGGTGGCGGGCAGGCGAGTGGGCGAACGACGCGTGGAGGTGGCTGGCTGGCTGGCTGGCTGGCTGGCGGCAGCAGGTGTCTGCTGATCAGAGAGCAGTCAGACATGACGGCAGAAGCTGCTCCTGCTCAGGAGCCCCAGCGTGGCGCTGCGCCCCCACTAATTAAGAAGCGCCCCGCCACTCCACAGGAGCCGCTGACAAACACAGAGCCAGCTTTGCCCTGGCCGTTCCCACCTACTCCACACAAGCAAATGAGTCTGTGCTTTAGAGGTCTCTAGAGTGTGTTTGCGCAATTTCACCCAGGGGTAATCATTGTGTGTGTGTATATATATGAAATCTGTGAATAAAATCGTTACGACCATTTCATTTCTCATTTCTCTCTCTCCCTTTCTTCTTTTTCAGACGCTTGACGAAGGAGAATGTGAAGCCGTCGGGGAGGCAGATTGGCAAACTGAGCCACAGTAACCCCACCATCCTCTTTGATTATGTGCGTGCTTTATTGACTGTGACGGCCGTAATGGTCCGGCAGACTAATGACAGCCTTTTAGCGGCCTCTCCTTTATTATCTGTGCTCTCCGCCATCCATTTTCATTGCTCCACCAGATTAAACAGAATATACATAAACCTATCCACCTGCCTGGCCAACGCTAAACAACCCCCAACACACACACACACACACACACACACAAACACACTCACTTTCCCCCAACGTTTCTTAGCATAACTGCGCATCTGTGGGGTCAGTGTTAAATTTAGCTGCATAGTTAGCAGGATAAATGTCCTTGACCCCCTCACCACAAACACACACACACACACACACATACACACACTCCGTAACACTTTTCCCCAAAGTTTCTTAGCATTACTGCACATCTATGAGGTCAGTGTTAAATTTAGCTATGTAGTTAGCAGGATAAACGTTCTTGACCCCCTGACCCCCCCCCCCTCCAGCGCGCGCACACACACACACACACACACACACACACACACACACATATATATACACACACAAGATCAAGATCTGATGAAATAGCATGAAGTGCTTGTAGTCTGATAGTGGTGTGCAGCAGAGAAGTGAGTATATTCGGAGAGGCCACCAGTTAATTTTAGTCACGTGTCCACTTCGAAGGGGCGCACTCTAAGTAGGTGAAGAACTGAGTTGCGTGCGGTCGGTCTGGCTGCCTGCCTGTCTGTCAGTCTGTCGGTCGTCGCCGCCGCCGCCGCGTATGCCGCACACGTCTTCTCCCTGAGCACAGATGAAAAACCGCAGCTTAGCGCAGTGATCTCCATAAGATATTCCGATGCGAAGGGTGCGTGTGTGGGGAGGGGAGGGGGTGCCGTTGCCGGATTGGCTGGCGCTCGTTCAACAAAAACGGGCCTCATTAGCATTTCAGAAGGAATCGCAGAAGAATCGAGCCTCGAAAACAAAAAAGCAGAGATCAGCACCGACAGAGCGCTGGGTTGGCCAAGGACTGGAGTGCAGTGGGGGATGACGTGCGAATCGATTTCCTGTAGGATTATTTATGCTCATAGATGCCCTCTAGCCCAGAACCAAAGACCTCAGTCTAAATCAATCACCAGTCTTTAGGTATTGGCCATAATGATTACATAGGCTGTGTCACACTGTCTTGGAAAAGAATATTCAATAGCCTATAAGACGGCATCAGAAGGTGTTAGTGTGATGTGCCGTCATGATGGGTGAAGGCGGAGGAGGGGGAGCACTGTGAAGGATGGAGGAGACCTCTGACAGGCGTGTGTGTTTGTGTGTAATAAAAAATGGTCCTCCTTTCTGGTCTTGCAGATCTTGTCACAGATCCAGTGGTATGACAACCTCATCACGCCGGTGGTGGACTCGCTCAAGTACCTCACCTCGCTCAACTACGACGTGCTGGCCTGTATCCTTCCGCCTGCGAAAATAATTACCTGTGCCCCCCCCCACCCCCCGCTGCGTTTTTCTCTCTATCCCTCTCTTCTGTCTCTCTCTCCTCCCTCGATTTTTCTCTTTGTGGTATCCGCCCACGTGTGCTCAGAATAATAACCCCACCGAGGGATTGCCATTAATGAAGGGGTGTGAAGGAACTTGCTGATCTTTCCCCCTTTGGAAAAAAAAAAGAAACACACAACGGAAAGAGAGAGGAGGGGGGAAAAAAACAACCCTGTTATTTATTCAGGCTTCACAGTTGATGAGCCGCAACTCACCTTGTCAAAGCGAGGGAGCTTTGAGGAAAGTAAAAAAGGCAAGGAAAGAAAAGTGAAAAGAAAGAAGAGAAAGAAAAAGTGCCTCACAAGAGTAGGCTGTGCATACTAACTCCATTCAGTTTCCCTTATGGTTATGAACATCTGTAGTTCTGCTCTGTCATTTTCAGAACAAAGCAAGGTTAGGGCTGATAATTGTCAGTTTTTAACTTCCCAGTGTAGCCCTCTCAAAATGCTCCTGTATCAAAGACTCGTTTTAAGCTCTTTTAATTGTGCTTTGCGCTGTGAAGTGGGAAGAGTAGAGTTGGTTTTTTCGTTCCAGTGTAGGCTAATTGCACGTTGTCGACCCTTGACCCCTTCCACTTGTCACGTAGACTGCATTATCGAAGCTTTGGCCAATCCGGAGAAAGAGAAGATGAAACATGATGACACGACCATTTCATCCTGGCTTCAGAGTAAGTTTTGTGTGTCTCTGTGTGTGCGTGTGTGGGGCCAGGCGCCCAACAGGCCAGATGCCCCATGCTGCTTTGATGCCCTGCAGAAAGGCACCTCTCTTGCCTCTCTCTGCATATCTGAACCTCTGGCATTATTGTAATCTGTACCCAGATCAGTTAAGAGGGCACAGGCTCTCAGGAGTGACTGACTGACTGCTTCATCCTCACATATCCACATTTGAGTCTTTTTCCCCTTACCCTTTTCTGCTGCCTTTTCCCTGTGCCTGATGGGAGGCTTGTGTGCTGTGTGTGCTCGTCTCTGATAGGTCTGGCCAGTCTCTGCGGAGCAGTTTTCAGGAAGTACCCCATCGAACTAGCTGGCCTATTGCAATATGTCACCAACCAGCTCAAGGCAGGGAAAAGGTGAGAGTGTGTGTGTGTGTGTGTGTGTGTGTGTGTGCCCGTGTGCGCCAGCCAGTTCAGTTCTTTCCCTGAGGCGACACATTAAACATTCTCTCCCCAGAGTTGGAGCGGTAGAGAAGGAGAAGGAGGTGTGAATGAGCGAGGTGTGGTGTGTGTGTGTGTGTGTGTGTGTGTGTGTGTGTGTGTGTGTGTGTGTGTGTGTGTGGTGTGTGTGTGTGTGTGTGTGTGTGTGTGTATAAGGGGTAAAGGCTGGGTAATGTGGCCCAGTCATCAGCACTCTCTGGCTGGCTGATGCCTCGTCAGCCTTGACCTGCTTTCCACAAAGCCGCTGCCATTGTCACTGGCCGAGAAAGAGAGGGGGGTCTGATGGAGCCGTTCCTGCTGACTCCCAGAATCCTTTTCACTCACACACTGCCCATTCTGAGAGACATGCATAACCTTCATCCACACACACACACACACTTCCACAAACACATCTTGAAAGTCAGCAGGAGCCATTTTATACACACACACACACACACACACACACAGAGGAGAGGAGAGGCCTCCTTGGTTCTGCCAAGCTGTCCGTCCATATTCCAGCTCCATCAGCACTGCCTGAATAAGCTTTCTGTCCCTTTTTCTATCCCTTCAGAGACTCTTCATCTCCTCTCCTCTCCTCTCCTCCCTCTCCTCCCCCTCCTCCTCCTCTGCCCTCCTCTTCTCTCCTGCTGGGTGTTGATGTACTGGAGTCAGCACTTCAATCAATGGGATTCCTTCTTGGCTCGTTCACATGCTTTTGTCATTGCCTCCATGGAACTGGAGGCATTGTGTTTTGTGTGTGTGTGTGTGTGTATATGAGTGAGTCTGAGTGTGTGATTGTCATTTGTAGGTATGTGTAGTGAGAAAGTCCTTCATTCACTTTCGCTGCAGATTTTTTGTTATAACAAGCCAGGTCTGAAATGTGGTCCAGACCCCCTTTATCTTGTGTTTTAAAGATGGATTGGAGGTGTCTTGTTTGTGGTTTGATTTTTAATGAGTGTGTGTGTGTTTGTCGTGTCAGCTTTGACCTGTTGATCCTGAAGGAGGTGGTTCAGAAGATGGCGGGAATCGAGATCACAGATGAGATGACTCAGGAACAACTTGAAGCCATGACTGGAGGAGAGCAGCTCAAAGCTGAGGTGAGAAGGAACACGCACACACACACACACATTCACTCACCTGCCTGACTTGTCCACAAGTACACCATTAATATAACGGTCACAGTGTTCCGTGTTAGTGGTCGCTACTCTGACTTACTTAGTAGCTGCCTGTGTGTTACGAAGATTGCCGTCTTCATTGCGTTTCTAGAACATTGTGGCTGTGGTGTTCTGTTCCCACTCTCAGGTTCACTGTGGTCAAGAACAGACGTGTCCTCTCACTCAAGTTTTGGCTTTTGCCCTTCGTTTCCCCCATCTGAACATTTGTCCCTCAATACCCCCCCCCCCCCCCCCCCCCATCCCGCGCTCGATGGCGGTCGGTTGACAGTAACTAGTTGTGAAGGGTGCCCCAGCCTCACCCCGAGGGGAGATTTGGCTGTGACGAACAGCAGCACCCGCTCCTGCCGCCGCCACCGCTAGCCTCCACACACGCTACCTGCTGCCCTTCCTTGCCCTCCTTTTTCCTCTCTCTTTACTTATTTCTTTCTTCTTTTTTTTTTTTTTCTTTGTCTTTTTCTTCTCGGTGGGGCGGGTCTGCCCTGGAGCGAGTCTGATAGGCTAATCAGTAAAACTCTCTTTGTTCAGCTCTCACTGGCCGCCACCTGCAAGCGGGCAAGCGGTCAAGGGTAGCGGAGGCCATCACAGTCTGCCCTCCAGCCCTGTCCCTTCACTCAGGGAGACTGGCGACTAGTCATCAATGTTTTGTCAAGGCTCAGTGATCACATTACATGCCTATGGAGAATTTGTGTGTGTGTGTGTGTGTTTGTGTTTGTGTGTGTGTGTGTGTGTGCGTGTGTGTGTGTGTGTGTGTGTGTGTGTGTGTGTGTGTGTGTGTGTGTGTGTGTGTGTGTGTGTGTGTGTGTGTGTGTGTGTGTGTACATGTACGTGTGTCCACATTTGTTGCAGTCATTTTATGTGTGTGCGCGCGCGCATTTTCTATGTGTGTGTCACTGAAGCGGTTAAGTGCCAATAACAGTCCCAAGGTCACGGGTTCACTTCCCTGAGAGTGAATGTATTGACTCAATATGTGCTTTTCATTTCCTGTTGTTCATTTCAAATACAGTCTGTTGTAGGTGTGAGCGGTTCAATAAAACATCTACGACCTTGTGTGTGTGTGTGTGTGTGTGTGTATGTTTCTTTGTGCAGGGTGGTTACTTCGGTCAAATCCGGAACACGAAGAAGTCGTCTCAGCGGCTGAAGGACGCATTGCTGGAGCACGAGCTGGCATTGCCCCTTTGCCTGCTGATGGCACAACAGCGGAACGGTGTGGTCTTCTCCGAGGGTGGCGAGAAGCACCTCAAGCTGGTGGGCAAGCTTTATGACCAGGTGAGTCTCCATTGGGGTGCAGCAGGGCAGTAGTAGTACTGGTGGTGTGTGTGTGGGTGTGTGTGTGTGTGTGTGTGTGAGGGGTCCTATTTGGAAGGGGTGACAGCAGAATGGTCCAGTGACAACAAAATGGTCTATTATTGCATTCTGTTAGAAGTCAATGGTTAAAATGAGAGTCCATACATGTGTGCGTGTGTATACACAGACACACACACACACAGACACACTGCACACACATCAAAGGCAACCCAGCTGTATGTGTTGATCGTCAGTCAGGGGAAACATCATCAAAACATTGTTTCACCTCAGGACTTGGTAGTTTGGGTCTATTTGCGTTACAGATGGTACTAGAAATGCACCAATCAGCTCCTATTTGTATGCCTGGCTTCTCTGTGTGTTGCTGATGGCTCATCCCCGTTCCCTCCCGCCCAACCCCCCCCCCCCCACACACACACACACACACACACTCACACTCTCACTCTCCTGCCCCACCCCCCAACCCCTTCTTGTTTCCCGTGAATGCCACAAATTAAAGCTTTCAGGAAGAGAAGTCTCACCACAGCTCGCCATTGTCCAAATAATTGCCTGCCGCGTGAAGCGCATGGAGCAGTTCCCTCCATCTTTCTCCTTTTCTACCTCTCCTCTCTCCTTCCCTCTCTTCTCGCCAGTGTTAACCTCGCCGGGGTAGCACTCTTAATAATTAATTTCGCCTTGTTTTCTCGCCACGCAGGAAGTTACAAGCTGTTCATTACAGTCATCTGCAATGTGTCACATACCCCCACCCAACAACATCCCTGATTTCCCACTCTCCTCTCCCCTCAGAAGCACTGAACGTGATCTTCTCATCTTAAGACATTTAATATGCATTGAAAGTGATTACATGGTTTATGCATAAGCACCCCCCACGCACACACACACACACACACACACACACACACACACACACACACACACACACACCACATTTCTGTTACATCCTTTTGTCTGACTCTGTCTTAAAAAATCCCTGAAATACTTGAGGCTCAATTGGTGTTTGTTTGTTTTTCTCCAAGTGTGTTATGGGTTTGGGCACAGCACAGCACTCGGGCTCACGTGTCACTCCCCCCAAACACTTCACTAGAGAGTCAGAGTGCAGGCGAACGAACGCTTCCTGCTTGCGCCGCCCACAGTGATTGATCTCAATAGGAATGTGTGCTGACAAGTTGTGTTATTTATTTTGCGTAGCCGAGCCGAGTCGCGCCCCGCCCCTCTCAAATGAAGACGCAGCGGAGTTCGTCACGGTCCTACGCTGCAAGCGAGTGCTCAGAGACTCACATCAGAACTGGAATGGGGAAGGCCTCCCCCTGGCCTTGTTGAGCCCACGAGCTGTCAAAATGGTCGTGCTTCTTCGCACTGGGACAGGGAGAGCAACTTTGGAAAGAAAACTCTGGGCTGTAGCTTTGTTGAACACAAAGCCTGTCTGACTGATGTACACACTGCACAAACGAGCTTGTTTTCCCACATTAGTACACCTAACTACTGTAATTTCCCAATTATTAACCAATGTTAATACATTGATTTTGCTAATTTTACCTATGAGGTTAATACATGGGTGAGGACTGTATACAGGATTGCATTTCTTTTCATCATTCTGTTTGATCTGATCTGATTGTGATTCAGTAGGTAATGTTTAGTAAACTGAGGTTAATACAGGGGTGAGGTCAATAGATGGTTTTGTTTTTTTAGTTTGCATAAAACACTGACCTTAGGTTTATATATGTTGTGGCTTATATTTTGGAAATTACTGTAAATTCGAGCTTTGAACAGCTGCATCTCACTTTCAACTCTGGGAGATGATGTGGCTCATAGTTTAGATGAGTCGCTGTGGTAACAGCTGGAGAAATTCTTCCACCCCTCTTCAGGTCACTCTGCTGTAGTCACCCAGAGTGTCTCAGGTTGTCATGTCCAGTAATCCAATATTTGAACAAAGGGACCATATTTGCTCATATTTAATGAAACGTCTCCAAATGGTGGTGCCCTGGAACCTGCTCCGTTTTGTGCTCACCGTCTACCAATGCACTTCATATGTTATGCAGTTTAAATGCAGCGCTTCCTGATATTCCCATCCTCTCAGCATAATCATCATCATCATCATCATCATCATCTCCATCTTCATCTCACTGACTCAGCCAAATCAGATAGGTTTGTTTCAGCAGGGGTCGCAGGAGCCCCACTGATGTGCGAGAATGGGCGATTCAGTCGGCATTAAGGTCACACTGTCCTGAAACCAAGAGTTCACCCAGCCAGCCAGCCAGCCTGCCTGCCTGCCTGCTAGCGCTGTGGTGGCTAGCGCTGTTTACTGTCTGCAACCGAGGGGACAGTGAGGCTGTGCAGTACTGCTGAATCAGCAGCGCTAGCAGCCAGTAGCATTAGCAACGCCACTGCCTTTGATATGCCTCCAGCTGTCTGTAGCCTTGGAGCTCCAGAGAGACAGAGAGAGAGAGAGAGAGAGAGAGAGAAACAGTGAGTCTACTGCAGGCCAGACTTTATTATTTTGTTTTCTCTTTGGATGTGGTCTCGTGCCTGGTGTTGGGGAGGCTGTGTCATTGGACCTCCCTGTTGCTGACCTGACCTTGGCGTTACACCCAGAGTGGGTCATGGCGGATGACTTGGCTGTAGTGAGCATGCAGTTTCTGTGGTGGGGGAGGGGCAGGCCATATCGCGACCTGGTCACTGTGGCCTCTGGTCAACAGTTCTGACCCACCCAAACACACTGCCAAAATAGTCCCCACTTTTCTCCTTCAGCCTTTTCCCCCTGTCTTTTTAAAGCATCCAGTGTCCTGTTTTCTCCTTTGGATGGAGAGGATCTTGCACAGAAGTGGTGGTATCCCAGAAGGCACCAATGTCCTCACCCTCCTCCTCCTCATGGTCTGAGTCTCCTGCTCGGTGCCTAACCGACTGAGGCCTCCGAGGAAGTCCACGACACTCCAGGGCGATTAGAGCAGAGAGGCCAAACCAATCTGGTCGCTTTGATGTGGGCTCTTTTTTTTTTCATAGTTACCCTGCTCTCTTTCTGAAATACTCTTTTTCCCCACCTCCGCTTACCCCCCCCACCCCCACCCCACTACACCCACCCACACACCCCTCTGCCCCACAGCCAATATTCCCATCTCACTTAGAAGTCCAAAGGCTGCCCCCTTCTTAACGAGAAGCTGTCCAAAGATTTGATGTGGCAGCTGTTCTCTTCCTAATGCAGGAGGTTGGGGGAAGGAGAGATGGAGAGAAAAAGAGAGATGCAGGCAGAAGGAGAGAGCGAGAGAGTCTTGTGGAAGTCTCCCACCAGATGGGAGTTCTTTGAGGACTGGCACCCCTAGGGTTTTGCACGGCTGCCATCTTGTTTTTAAATGCCTCCCACCCTCACCACACCACAGCCCCTCCAACCCCCCTACCCCACTCTTCTCCCTCGTTGTTAATTTAGCAACTGAAGACTGGGGATGTCAGCCATCCGCTGTTGAGTGCACACAGTTCACAGGGGCTCTCTGAGGGTGTTGATGTATGGCGAAGAACGATGGCGCACTCAGTTTAGACATGACAGTCGCCCGACCGTTTAGCTCTCTGTGCGTCTTTTCCTCATTGGCGATGCAGCCCACATCAGGCTCTCCAGGAACGAAGCGGGAGTTTGTAAATATGTCTCGCACCTTTTTATGAGTCCTCGGCTGCACCTCGCAGCTCCCGACTCTCTCAAGACTGTTATTTCAGCAGTTCAACGCAATGACTCTTCCTTTTTGTTTTCAAATGTATGTATTTATGCATATGTTTATGTACAGTAGGACCCAGGGGAGTCCATGTGAGTGAATGAAGGAATGAATGAAAGAGAGGTTTAGAGTCCCTTGGATGTCACAGTGGTCCTGCCTGTGCCTCACGTGGGCCGCGTTCAAATATTTACATTTTTTGTGATGTCACATCTCCTTGTCGCCAACATGCTTCAGCAGCCCCTGCGCTTCTGTTTCATTGGGGAAAGTGTCTCTAACCCTCTCCTTCGTCTTCCCTTTCTCGCTCTCTTTCTCTCTCCTTCTCTCTCTCTCTTGGTCGCTCTGCCCCTCTCCCTCCCTCCCACTTACACACACACTCACTCTCTCTCTCTCTCTCTCTCTCTCTCTCTCTCTCTCTCCTTCCCTCCTTGAGTCAGTTAGACAAAATTGCTTTAGTGTGCACAACATTGATTCGGGGGGCAACTGCGGGTGATGAATGGCTTTAATAAAACAAGGTGCAGTTTCCCACATAAATGAGCACAAGGAGGATTTATTAGGAACATCTGCATTTTGCTGGGCTCTCAATGACACACTGGGGGGAAGAATGCATTCTTTCTCTGACCCCCCCGCCCCCCCCAAAAAAAACATTCTTTTCCTCCCTCACACTCTCACTTTCTCTCTGTCTGCTTCTGTTCTCGCTCACTAAGCGTTTCCCTTCGTCACTCTGTCCACATCCCTCACCTCTCTGACATTCATTATTTTATGAACTTTCAATTCTGTGTACTTTACCACAGCTTCACTTCACAGCTAAACTGTGCCTCCGGTCTGGTAAAAATGTGTCAAACAGAAAAGAAAATTGTACACTCTGGTAACTACTAACAGATTTGTGCCCTTGTTTTCCTCCTTCTCCCTCCCTCTCTCCCTCCCTCTCCCCCCCCCCTCTCCTCCGCTGTCTTCCCTGACTCCATGCAGTGCCACGACACGCTGGTGCAGTTTGGCGGTTTCCTGGCGTCCAACCTGAGCACAGAGGACTACATCAAGCGCGTGCCGTCCGTGGACATCCTCTGCAACCAGTTTCACACTCCGCATGATGCCGCCTTCTTCCTGTCCCGCCCCATGTACGCCCACCAGATCCTGGTGAGCACCACCTACTACCTCCTACTGCATTTGATAGGATTTCTCCCGTGCTCACTATCTGTCTCTCTCTGACTCTCTGAGGCTCGCGCACACACACACACACACACACACACACACACACACACACACTCACTCTCTCTCTCTCTCGATCGATCTCCTTGATTCACTCCTCTCTCATTGTTTTGGTTGGCCTAAGGTTTATTGTGTCCTTCCGGCAGCTTTCACATTGTGCTGAAGCCAGTCGTGTGAAATCTAGCATGGCCATCTTTCCCATCCACTCTTCTCTTTACTCCTCTCAGTCCAGCATCTGGCCCATGTGATTGACATTCTTGAGAGCCAGTCAGACGCTGAGCGTCTGCTAGTCTGTGAGTACTTAAATCCTGGGGTTTATGCTGCTGGCATCCAAAGGGGTCTAGCGTTCCTGTAGGGCTGCCTAGACTGCTCAGTGAGGCCAGCACAGAGAAGGAAAGGCCTCAGGGACAAGTCTTCACATCAAGGCCTAGTTCACACAGAGCGACAGAGAGAGACGGGCCTGACTGGAGAGGCTGGTATGGGGCTGGGTGTCTGTGTGTGTGGGTGTCTGTGTGTGTGTGTGTTAATGGGCCGGGTCACAGTGTCTTCACTAAGGCTGTGTGGGCTCCTGTTTCCCCAGCTTCTCACCCACTGTGTCTGCAGTCTTTTACTGGGCAGAGACCAGCCACTGTAGAAGAGAATCTCCCTCTCATTGGGTCACTCCCTCTCATTGGGTCACTCCCTCTCATTGGGTCACTCCCTCTCATTGGGTCACTCCCTCTCTTTGGGTCTCTCACTCTCGTTGGATCACTCCCTCTCTGGGTCACTCCCTCTCGTTGGGTCACTCCCTCTCGTTGGGTCACTCCCTCTCGTTGGGTCACTCCCTCTCATTGGGTCACTCCCTCTCTTTGGGTCTCTCACTCTCGTTGGATCACTCCCTCTCTTTGGGTCACTCCCTCTCTTTGGGTCACTCACTCTCGTTGGATCACTCCCTCTCTTTGGGTCACTCCCTCTCTTTGGGTCACTCCCTCTCGTTGGGTCACTCCCTCTCGTTGGGTCACTCCCTCTCTTTGGATCACTCACTCTCTTTGAATCTCTTCCTCTCTTTGAATCTCTTCCTCTCTTTGAATCTCTTCCTCTCTTTGGGTCTCTCCCTCTCTTTGGGTCACTCCCTCTCTTTGGGTCACTCACTCTCGTTGGATCACTCCCTCTCTTTGGGTCACTCCCTCTCTTTGGGTCACTCCCTCTCGTTGGTCACTCCCTCTCTTTGGATCACTCACTCTCTTTGAATCTCTTCCTCTCTTTGAATCTCTTCCTCTCTTTGGGTCTCTCCCTCTCTTTGGGTCTCCCACTCTCATTGGGTCATTCCCTCTCTTTGGGTCTCTCACTCTCTTTGTGTCTCAGTTGTATTTACTTTTCTTCACTCACATGCGTTTTTCTGGCACTCTCTCTTTCTCTTTTTTCTCTCTCATTTGCGATGTAGCTATCCCTGTTTCATGTGCACACAGTTTCCTCCTTTCCTCTCACTCCTATGTATTCTCTCTCTCTTCACTCTTTCTGTCTCTCGTTCTGCTTGCTCTCTCTACCTCCGCCTCCCTCGTCACTCTTCAAAGAGATGTAGCTGAGTGCTTGCCACAGAGGGCTGTATGGATTCACTTTGCAGAGTGTTGTCATAACATATTTTACCATCATGTTTGATGTACATTTCTCATTAAGCGCTGCATTGTCCTCTGTTTCTCTCTCTCTCTCCCCTTCTCCATCCTTCCTCCAGGGCTTAGTGCTGTAGATTTATCCCTGTGTGTTGCAAAAGTAGTTAAATATGGGGCTCGTGCAGGCTGCAGCCCAGGAGTCGTGCGCTGCTTCATCACATTCCTCACGCCCGTTTACGCCCTCCTCACTAGCCATAACATCAGCCCGTTTACGCCCTCCTCACTAGCCATAACACCATCCCGTATACGCCCTCTTCACTTGTCATAACGCCAGCCCGTTTACGCCCTCCTCACTCATCATAACGCCAGCCCGTTTACGCCCTCCTCACTCGTCATAACGCCAGCCCGTTTACGCCTCCTCACTCGTCATAACGCCAGCCCGTTTACGCCCTCCTCACTCGTCATAACGCCAGCCGTTTACGTCCTCCTCACTCGTCATAACGCCAGCTGAGGACTGACTGAGGAGGCAGGACAGGAATATAGAGGCGCCCTCCTCACTTGTCATAACGCCAGCCCGTTTATGCCCTCCTCACTCGTCATAACGCCAGCCCGTTTATGCCCTCCTCACTCGTCATAACGCCAGCCGTTTATGCCCTCCTCACTCGTCATAACGCCATCCGTTTACGCCACAATCAGCTTATTGTTATGCTCGCCAGCCCATCTCTCTCCCTTACCGTTCTCACTCTCCCTCTCCCTTTCCCTCCTCTGTATCCCTCTCTCTCTTTCTTTCTTACCCTCTCGATCCCTCCCTCTCTCTCTGTCTGCCCCTGCTTTCTTTCCCCAATTTTTCTTCTGTCTGTTCCTTATTTTCTCCTTTTCCCCTCCTTTCTCCTTCCCCACCCCTTTTTTTCCTCTCTCCTCTCCTCTCCTCTCAGGTCACTGCCTTCCCCTCCCAAAAACTCCAACCCTTCTGCTCCCTGCCTGAACTTTTCTTTTTTCCCCTCTTCTCTCTCTCTTTCTCTCATATTTTTGTATCTTTGTATCTTTCTTTTTGACACACTATACGCCTCTGTATTCCCTGTCCTGCCCTCCTCAGTCCAAGTACGATGAGCTGAAGAAGGCGGACAAGGCGAGTCGGCAGCAGCAGCAGAAGGTGCACAAGTACGTGCAGTCGTGCGAGCTGGTGATGGCGCCTGTGCACGAGGCCGTGGTCTCTCTCCACCCGGCCAAGGTGTGGGACGACCTGCGGCCGCAGTTCTACGCCACCTTCTGGTCACTCACCATGTACGACCTGGCCGTGCCGCACTCCGCCTACGAGAGGGAATGCAACAAGTTAAAGGCTCAGATGAAGGCCATCGAGGAAAACACAGAGATGGTGAGACACCCAGAGGATGGACACACACACACACACTCACACACTCACACACAGTAGGATTGCCACATAATGAGGGAGGATGTTTTTGCCTGTTTCCCATTCATAGAATAATCTTAGTCCCTAGAGGAGATGCCTTCTTTTTCAAAGTGGGGATCTCCATTAGAGTTTATTTTTAGACTAAGACTAGGCTTAATACATCAACTTGGGATAACTTCCTGCATCCCCACCCGCTATTTCACAGTTCCTTCAGTAGAGAATGTAAAAACAGAGTATGGAAGTATTTCACCACCTTGTTTATCTCTTCTCTGCTGTCTCTTCTCCCCTCTCTTTCTGCTCCTGCTTCCCTCCATCTCTGTCTGTCTGTGTCTGCCAGCCTCCGAACAAGAAGAAGAAGGAGACGGAGCGCTGCACGGCGCTGCAGGACAAGCTGCTGGAGGAGGAGAAGAAGCAGCTGGAGCACGTCCAGCGCGTGCTTCACCGCCTCAAGCTGGAGAAGGACAACTGGTTGCTCGCCAGTAAGCCTCTCATTCCACACCGCCACCAGAAACTAGCCGAGTCAAAATGGCCGCCGCTCCGAAGCGAGCTGGGTTTAGGGGGGGAGGGGGAGAGTCTTTCACTGCCTAAGTGCTGATTGGCTTCTCTTCAAATATGAGACTGTGGGGGTGACCCACTTTTTCCTGATTGTGCTGTCTTTTTTTTTTTTTTTTTTTTTTTCCTTCTTTCTCGTCTTCACTTCTTTATCTCTCCCTTTGGCATTCCTCCTTCGTTTTCCACTCCACCTCTTCCTCTTTATTCCTCCTCACTTTCTTCCTCTCTCTCTCTCTCCCTGGGTCCCTTGTGATCCTCCCCTCTTATCTTCCTCCCTTCTTAATTTTACTCCTCTCCAATCCTTCTCCCTTTATCTGTCTCTCTCACTCCCTCACTCTGTTCCTCTCTTTCTCTCCCTCTCTTGCCCTTCTTCCTCTCCTTCCCTCCTGTTCTCTCCCAATCACTTTACCCAGAATCCACCAAGAACGAGACCATCACCAAGTTCCTGCAGCTCTGCCTGTTCCCTCGCTGTGTGTTCTCTGCCATCGACGCCGTCTACTGTGCCCGCTTTGTGGAGCTGGTGCACCAGCAGAAGGCCCCCAACTTCTGCACCCTGCTCTGCTACGACCGAGTGAGTGCCCACACATACACACATATACCCTCTACAGGATCATCATCCGGGCGCCCAGTCTGCCAGTGCCAGGTGTCCCCTCCAACAGTATGTTGGTATGCAACAGTCACACACTCTCCTGGTTCTGTAAATGGCTGAGATTCAGCATAGGAGTTGGACCAGTTCGTTTTTCTTCACTGTCTTTTTGTCCATCCAGTTAAGATGGTCTGTAAGAGATTCAAATTTACATTCAGATTCAAACCGTATGCAGTCAACACCTACAACCACGTCAGTCAGAGTACCAAAAGAAACGTAAAGAAGAGTAAAGCAACATCTAAATATTGTGTTTAATATTTATGTGGGCCTATTGAAGGGCACAGCTCCCGAAGCCTCATGGTTGTGAGCCCACCAGATCTACACTCTCTTACGCGATGAAACCATCTGTGTTCATAAACCTACATGTTGTCTTCTAAAACACAACACACTATAATCATTAGATGTATTTAAGGACCTGTAAGACTCCCCACCTATTAGCAAAGGCTAGACAGCCCAGTGACAGGGTGTAGAGTATGCAAGTGCATGGCCGAGTAGATGGTAAACCGTGAGCCCCTCTAGGAGCCGTGGGCTGTTGGGTTGTTGATGTGGTGTGATGATGCTCTTTGTTGAAACACTGAGCTCACTGTACATGCAGATTAAATGGTGAATGTGATGGCTGACCAGCCGCTGTGAACCGCCTGCGTGATTTTGACTAAGTAATCAGGGCCTTAACATGGACTGATTCACCTGTGTTTGCTGACGAGATGAGTAATGGCACTCTTCACACACACACACACACACACACACACACACACACACACACACACAGATTCGCGCACACTCCCCATAGCTTTGATTTGTTTATGAACTTTGCAATGTCACACTGTGTCTGAAAGTGTGAAGTGCTTTAATTGCGTGTGTTAAAGCGGCGTGGTGTGAAAGGCTATTAAACTTGATTGCGCTGTTTGATAGGATTTCTCCTGCGCTTACTATCTCTCTCTCTTTCTTTCTCTCTCTCTCTCTCTCTCTGTCTTTCTCTCTCTCTTTCTGTCTCTCTCTCTCTCTCTCTCACTCTTTCTTTTTCTCTTCTCTTTCTCTTTCTTTCGCTCTCTCTCTCTCCCTCTCTCTCACTTTCTGTCTTTCTCTCTGTTTCTCTCCCTCTCTCGCTTTTTCTTGCTGTCATTTTCTCATATTTGCATTTATCATTTCCCCCCCTCGTCACATGCAACTCTTCCCTCCTCTTCAATTTCCCCGCTTTTTCCACCTCTCCGTCTCCATCTTTTATTTCCCTCTCTACACCCCCCCCTCTCTCTTCTCTCTTCTCTGTCTCTCAGGTGTTCTCTGACATCATCTACACTGTGGCGAGCTGTACGGAGAACGAGTCTCGGCGCTACGGGCGCTTCCTCTGCTGCATGTTGGAAACTGTGACGCGCTGGCACAGCGACCGCACCATCTACGAGAAGGTACACACACACACACACACACACGTCGTTGAATCAGACACACGCCAGCAGACACATAAACAGTATATTTTAGTGAGAGATCTGCAGAAACGTTAATCACCCATTCAAACTCACACACACACACACACACACACACACACACACACACACACACACACACGCACGCACATACCCACCCACCGCACTGTAACCCATGCCAGCTCTAATCAGTCTCTTCAGCCAGCACACATGCAGACCTACACACAGCAGTCAGCCCAGAGACATAGTTTACATATGGACTTGGACAAACAAGCTCAAACACACACACCACCTTTGCCAAACACACACACACACACACACACACACACACACACTTCAAAGCGTAGACTCATCTGTCCGCCAGATGAAGAACAATAGCTCTTGATGAAGGCTCTGTTGCGTTGCGTAAGCTGCTCCCTGGCCCCTGTGCCGCCCACCTCCCCTCTCAGCGCGCCGATACACTCCTACTCTCCTCACACTCATTACGGCTCTTGATGAAGTGGACTCCGTGTTCGCCGTTCCCCCTCGTTTGTTTCCCGGTGTGCATCGTCTCACTCTTCTCCTCTTCCTCTTCCTCATCCTCTTCCTCCTCTCTCTTGCCAGGAATGCGGGAACTACCCAGGCTTTGTCACCATCTTCCGCGCCAGCGGCTTCGACGGAGGCAACAAGGCCGACCAGCTGGACTACGAGAACTTCCGCCACGTCGTCCACAAATGGCACTACAAGCTCACCAAAGTGAGTGTCCATTGAGAGTGTGGACACATCCTACCAACTTCAGTCAAATTGAGTGTCCGTTGAGAGTGTGGACACATCCTACCAGCTTCAGTCAAATTGAGTGTCCCTTGAGAGTGTGGACACATCCTACCAGCTTCTGTCAAATTGAGTGTCCGTTGAGAGTGTGGACACATCCTACCAGCTTCAGTCAAATTGCTCTTTTGTTTTATCATCAGTCACTGTCATGCCTCTAGTGTTTCATCCACAGAATAAAATGGTGCTCAGTAGCTTAATAATGATTTAGGAAAGTGTTCACTTGCATGTCTTTTGATTTACCACGAGTTTCTCTCTCTTTTTACCACATCTTTTTTTCTCCTCTCTCCCCCTCTTCCTCTCTTTCTTTCTCTCTCCACCCCCCCCTCCCCCCTCGCAGGCATCGGTGCACTGTCTGGAGACGGGCGAGTACACACACATCCGCAACATCCTTATCGTGCTGACCAAGATCCTGCCCTTCTACCCCAAAGTGTTGAACCTGGGCCAGGCGCTGGAGTGCCGCGTGCTCAAGATCTGCCAAGAGGAGAAAGAGAAGAGGCCCGACCTCTATGCGTTAGCCATGGGGTAACCACACACACATACACACACACACACACACACACACCACAACACACACACACAACACTAGACCGCTTGACCTGTCTAGGCCACACACACATATCACACCACACCATACCATAACACCAACCTGCTTGACCAGCCCAGGCCACACATAGACACACACACACACACACACACACACACACACACACAGCTGTGCTCTTACCTCACACAGGGAGAAGAGGGTGGTGGGATTAACCTCTTAATAAGGCTACTGTGCGTGTGTGTGTGCATGAATATGTAGATGATTTTGTGACCTTGGTGAAGAAGCAATTATTTGTGTGTGTGTATGTGGAGTTGTGTGTCCCTCTGCCAGAGTTGTGTGGTTGTAGTGGTGGTCTACTGAGAGGGCTGTGAAATGGAAGGCATTCTCTCTCTCTCTCTCTCTCTCTCTCTCTCTCTCTCTCTCTCTCTCTCTCTCTCTCTCTCTCTCTCTCTCTCTCTCTCTCTCTCTCTCTCTCTCTCTCTCTCTCTCTCTGTCTCTCTGTCTCTCTCCTCTGCCCCTGCTCACTCTTAGACACCTCCCCCGTCAAATATATCTGTTTTCCCTACACACACACAGAGGCCCATCGGTTAGGAGGAGGCTGCCCTTTATACAACCTAGTCACCTTTTCCATTCTCTATCTCCCTCTATTGCAGAAACTTATTTTCTCTCTTTCATTCTTCTAGAAGGCTCTCTGCCCCTCTTTTTTGCTCTCTCTTTCTGTCTCTTCACTCTCTCCCTAAGTGTTCCCTGTGAGTTGCTGAAGCATGCCCCCCACCCCAGGCGTGTGTGGTTGTGTGTGTGTGTGTGTGTGTGTGTGTGTGTGTTTGGTGTGTAAAATGGGACATCTGGTGTGTGTGTGGTGTTAAAACCATCAGTGTGGAGGTGCAGTCAGTGGCCCCCAGAGCCTGGCCTAATCTTCTCGGGGACAGGCAGCAGGCCCAGGGCTGCTCTAGGGACCCCCCCATGGTGTTCACTCCGTTGAGTCCAGACCCCTCTCCTGTCTTCACTGAGGGAACTTGTCAACCCACCATCGCCACCCACCACTGCCCCCAGTCCTTTTCTCTCTCCTCTTAATCTCTCATTTTCTTGTCTTCATTGCTCACTCACTCTCTGTTTTCCTATCAGGTTGTCTTCTCTCCTGTTCCTCCTCCCTCTTTCATTCCACCACCCACCTCTGTCTCTATCAATTTGTCTCCTCCTGCTTATCATCTATCAAGCATCCCTCTCTTTCTCTCTCCCCCCTTCCTTTCTTTTTCCCTCCTTCCCTCTTTTCCTCTGTCTCTCTTTCCCTCTCTCACTCCCTCTCTCCCCTTTCCCTCTTTCTCCCACTTTCTCTCTCTCACCCTCTCTCTCTCTCTCTCTCTCTCGCTCTCTCTCTCTCTCTCACCCTCTCTCTCTGGGCTCAGTGTGTGTAATTCATCTGTGCGCGTGGTTGGCTGATAATGTGGAGGAAGGAGAAGGTCAGGTCTGCTGTAAAAAAGAGGCCCCTCCTCGTCCAGACGTGCTTAATGAATACCATCAACTCAACCGGCAGCGCTTGTGGCGTACGCGCGCGCTGTGGCCTTTTGTCTGGTCATGATGAAGCCATCTTATCAGTTATCAATCTTAACAAGCTACGCTAACCCCCCACCCCCAGCCTCAAACCCCGCCTCCCTACTGAGTAGGGCCTTGGATAACCCCCCCCCTCCCCGCGCGCGCGCACACACATACACACGCGCACATCCAATCGCGTTTTTGGGGGTTGGCATTTATCTATCTATCTGTTTGTTTATTTATTTATTTATTTATTTCAAAGTGGGTGGGCGTACGGGCTCATTCCTGGGGGTGCTGATTGTCGTCAGCAGCGGGTAAATTAGTTGCGGCGGGGAGAGAGGGAGAAGAGAGGGAGAGTGACGCTCTGCCGGAGGCCTGGCCTGCCCCCTCTGATGCCATCTATTTTTGGAGCAGGGAAAATTGGCGTGCGTTTGTCAGATTAGTGTGCTTCCGCCTCCTTCCATCTTCAGACAACAGAGGCGCGCGTGCTTGTGTACGTGTGCGCTCGTGTGCGTTTGTGTTTGTGTGCCTGTGCGTTTGTGTGTGAAGCTGATGACAATCTTAGCATCATGAGTCTGCCTTCCCTTCATGGCCACTTTAGTGTGTATGTGGGGGTGGGCGCGGGGGGTCAGAGTGTCTGGGTTGTGTTTGGGCTTACCTCTCCCATATGCTGTATACTGTTTCACCTGTGTGTTCCTTCCTGCCCCCCCCCCCCCCCCTGCATTAACCCATGTGACGTGCGTGTGACCTCTCAGCTACTCAGGCCAGTTGAAAGGCAGGAAGGTGCACATGGTGCCCGAGAACGAGTTCCACCACAAGGAGGCGCCGCCGCCCCCGCGCAGCACCACCCCGGCCAGCATGCAGAACGGGCCCGCCAGCTCCGCCAAGGCGCCCGCCGCCAGCTCCGGCACGGGCAAGGCCGACGAGGGCAACGGAGACGACGCGGGTAAGTCTCAGAACCGTACCGGAAGCTTCCGAATGCGAGGACACGGCCGCAGAGAAAGCCAGTGGGGAGGGCTTTTGATGCAAGATGCAAGACCTTTTCTCTGCCGGCCCATCTGATGCCACAATAATGTCATGTTGATTAGTTTTGGCACTGCGGGGATTTGTTCGAATGTGTGCTTTTTGTTTTGCTAATGCACCCTTTTCGCCTGCACCTCGCATAACAACAGCAGCCATTTCACACATGTTTACGTTTACTGTTGTTTACCGTCAAATCCCCCATGCTGATTGGACCGTGCTCATCACAACAGCTTAGCCCGGCACACACACACAGACACACACACACACACACACACATATGCACACACGCACACATACGCATAAATTCATGATTGGCCTCTCTGAAGACTCGCCCAGCGCTGGCTTAAATTATTCACGTCCGCCAGGCACCACCAGCTCCCCTCTCATTCACTTTTTATGAGGCGCCGATGGCAGCTGAAGGATGCTCGCCCGTCTCTCCGAGTGGGCATTATGTCCACATAAACACCCCTGGCCATCCGTCCACCTCGGCTTTTTTCTCCTGGTGGCGAAACGCAACCCACCACACGCACACTCCCCTGAGCTGCACGCTTACCCTCCCCTAGAGTCTGTGCCCACTGTGTGTGTGTGTGTGTGTGTGTGTGTGTGTGTGTGTGTGTGTGTGTTTGTGTGTGGGGTTGGTGGCACTACAGTGGGGGCAATGTGCCCACCACTCCACCATTGCCAGTGTGCCAAGCCAGCAATTACTTACTGCTTTTTCTCACTATTTATTGCCCTGATATTTTAGTCGTCATCCGTCCCCAAACACACACTTTTACTCAACACAATGGGTGTGTGTCAAGTGGTACTGCTGCAAGTTTACAATGCTGTAATTTATGAAAACTGTTTTCTCTCTCTCTCTTCCTCCCACCCTCCCTCTCTCTGGGTTCTCTTTCCTGCTGTTTGCCTCCCAGAGAAATCAAAGGACAAGTCTCAGGCGACTAAGACAAGCAGCAAAAGCACCAGCGCAGCCTCCAAAGCCAGCAGCAGCAGCAACGGCAGCAGCACCCCAAACAGGTACCCGCCTTTACACACCTTTACCTGCCTTTCCATCTGACACACACACACACACACACACTCGCACAGATACTCACATAGTGTATAGCTCAACACCCGAGTTTAGCACAACACCTCACCTGTGCTTCTCATGCTCTCTCTCTCTCTCCCTCTCTCTCTCACACACACACACACACACACACACACACACACACACACACACACACACACAGAAGTACAGCTCCTCACCTGTGCTTCTCTCTCTTTCTCGCTCGCTCACATTTACACACACAGAAGTACAGCTCCCTCTGCCCCATTACAGGAGGTTTGGGCCCTCAGGTGTGTGCTGTGGCACTTCTATCATTTTAGGCCTCCTCTTACAGGAGCGAAAGGAGGAAAAGAAGAACACGTATAAATCTGTAGGCTTCCACAGTTCTTTGCAAAGTCTGTGCTTTGATAATCAAATTGGACCATGTTCTGGGGCTACTGCCACGTTACCGTTTCATTAAATTGAGCCGTCTTGAAAACGGGGTGGGGGTGTGTGGGGGGCGGGGAGAATGGACCTCCCTCGCCAGCTGAAGACAGTTAATGTGTTCCAACAATTGGCAGGAGAGTCTGTTAAATTAGCTGCGTGGAGCATGGCTTTAATAGAAATATTTCATAGCACACAGCGGCGGGTCGAGGAGTTAGAGGGGGGGGGGAGTGGGGAGTGGGAAAATGCGGCCATTTATTTTGGTTGGAAACAGTGTGAAGATAATGAGGAAGTAATAGATTCCTGAGGGGGGATTTTAAAACAAGTTTGCCGGGGTCAGGAAAAGTGCCTCCCTCAGCCATCACCCAGGGAAGGAGGGATGCATAATTCACCGTAATGAAGAGAAAGAAGAGCCAAAAAGACAGGAAAAGAAACAGGGTCAGGAAAGACCTGCCAAGGAGAGCTTTTTGGATATTGGGTACCTCAGTGTTAATGAGCCATGTGGCGTCAGTCATCTTGCCAGTAAATAACATGTCAGTCAGGTGTTTTTGGCGCTTTAGGGGTGCATAAATAAACAGTTTACCCTCAGAATTGGCACAATTTAAGGCTGCAACAGTTTTTTGTTTTGTTTTGTTTTGTTTTTTTCAGTTAACTAGTTGGATGATTAGTGTTGTTAATCAGTGTTTCCCAAAGCGCAAGATGATGTCCTCAGATGCCCTGGTTTGATTGCCATGGTTTTTATGTTTATGAGGCATCAGTTAGAGTAGTTAGAGCTACTCCCCATATAAAAAATAAAAATGTCATTAGCTGATAACCAAATCAGTTGTTGATTCATTTAGTTTGTTCATTAATAGCCCAAGTCACATTGAAAAATGCTTACTGCTTTCTTGTTTTAAAATGTGAACTTCTGTGTGGGTTAGTCAGTCATCAGTACATTCGATCAGTGTGTAACGTGATCGTTATGCTGTGTGTGTGTGTGTGTGTTCCCCTCAGCACCAAGTCCAGCAAGGAGAAGGAGGAGAAGGAGAAAGCTGCCAAGGACAAGAAGGAGAAGAAGGACAAGGCCCCGGGCAGCACCCCCGACTCCAAGACCAGCGCCAAGGACAAGCAGCAGCCCAAGGACGAGCGCTCCGCCCGCGACAGCAGCGGTGGCGGCGGCGAGAAGGGCGCCGACGGCCGCGAGAAGACGCCCAAGGTGGAGAGGGACAAGCGGAGCAAGGAGGACAAGCTGCAGAAGGAGGAGAAGAGCAAAGGCGGAGACGGCGGCATCAGCGCCAAAGAGGAGCGTGACGGCAAGAGCCGGGAGAGCAGCGGCAGCAGCAAGGGCGAGAAAAGCGGAGCCGGCGGCCAGCTCAAGTCCCCCGTACCCCGCTCCGACGGAGCTGACTCTGAGCGGGGTAAGAAAGACAGAGACAGAGAGAGTGCTCGAAAAGTAAAACTAAACAGAGCTGATAATAGAGGGGTAGGAACAGTGTGGGTAATGGAGAGAGCTCAGTACAGCTTTCACAAAAACAGGAAGTCAGGAAAGTCAGGAAGACTCCAGTCGACGATCTTTGTAATTGTAGCTAGTATGTCGCTAAGCTATGGAGTGAAGTTGGTTGAATCTACCTAGAGAGTACTGTACGTCAAGACCACACTGACGTCACTAAGTAAAGATGGCCAGATTCACAATGCTAGCAGAGGTTCTGAATGGAAGACGCCCAAATAAAACACACATCAAGAGAGAGAGATGAGAATGGCAGTGAGACGCTAAAGCCCTAAAGACTTTAAAGGTGACAGACAGGGAACACAAGGGGAACAAAGAGATTTGACTTGCGCACAGAAAGAGTCGTGAGCTTCAACTCGTCGTATTTATCTTCATATCATTTAGGCCGTCTTTAGGCTCATCTATATTTCATGTGGAAACGATGGCCATAAATATGCCATGCTGAGTATATTTGGGAAGGGGCGGATGAAAAAACACTACGCAGCACCAATAAGATCTACTCATACATCATCAGCCTGTAATTCTCGCTGTAAAACATTGGCCATAAATCAATATGTTGTTTTTTTTTTCCCTAAAAAAAGAAGAACTGCAAGCAGCTTAGGAACAGTTCTGATGGGGTGTGATTTGCAGACCTCAATGCAGTGGCTTTACTCAATCTCCCAAACCTCCTTTTTATTGCCGTGTAGAGAAGGAAATGGTGTCTCTGACACCACCCTAGCACTAGTTTGCTTGTTGTGGTAACTCTGTATAATTTCCCAGTGTGTACACATACACACCCTCACACAAACATTTCTGTGTGTTTACTAGTTTGCCCTGCTGGCTAAAAGAATTCTCTCCCTTTGTTAACCAGTTCTTTTTCTTTCCTCCCTCCTATCTCTTTCTTCCCTCCTTCTCTTTCTTCCCTTGCTCCTCTTTCTTCCCTTGCTCCTCTTTCTTCCCGCCCTCTCTTTCTTCCCTCCAGAGCTAAAGAGACGAAAGCTCGACAGCCACTCTTCACCATCCCATTCCTCCACGGTTAAGGTTAGTATAGCCTGAGGAGACCTGTGCCCTTGTTTCCTCTTGTCCCTTCCTGGTCGGAGAGAGAGCACGTGCTGTTTTCCCCCAGCGTTGGTCATCCCTGCACCTCCTGCCCTGCAGAGAGGGAGAGAAAGAGAAAAGCGAGAGAAAAAGAAAACGAGGGAGAGAGTGAGAGAGGGGGGAAAAAAGCAAGAGAGCAACATCGAAGGAGGAGAAGGAGGAGCTCTCTGTCTTCAGTGGTGGAGGTGAATGAGAGAACCTGGTGTTACAGCATCATATGGACTATTTTTTGGTCTTGGGTTCTTTTGATGTTCTTGGAAAACACCTTGTGAGATCTCCTTTTGTGATGTAGATAATTATTTTTCTACCATAAAGATATAAGGACTTGCCGAAAAGATATTCATGTTCAAATATAGCAGTTAAGATCTTTTTTACCTCTACCTTTAAAAAATAAATCACATACTTTTTTTTTTTTGTACATACATTCGGCAGGGAAAAAAAATCTGCCCAAGTGCCTTAGAGGTTTTTTTGTGTACAGAAATCTTTTTGTAAGTTTGTAAATATAGATATTAAATATATTTTTTGAGCTTCGTACTTTTTCCACCCCCATGTTCTTCCATTTTTGATCTGCCTTTTTCCCCTGCTGTGCCCCCCCAAGCATGGTGGTTTTAAGCCTAGCTGCTGAAGAACGCGGCACATTTTTGTTGTTGTTGCTATTGTTGCCGTTTTCTGTGTTTTTTTTGTTTTTTGTGGGGTTTTTTTGTGAGTGTGGTTCGCACTAAGCCAGGAGGAAATAAGTGTGTGTGTGCGCTCGGGTGTGTTTTTTTTTTTTTTTTTTTTTTTTTTAATCTCTCCGAAGATGAGATGCTGCTGAATTCTGCGAGACGTCCATGTCTCTCCCCTCCCATTCATCATCCTTGTTGTTGTCTTGGTGACCCTCCGCCTCCTCCTGGTCCTGTACCACCACTACTTCATCTCCCTGATGTCCACTTGTTCGACTGCTGGGAAGGATGCGGTATGAGAGGGGGCTTGGATGGAGAGAAAGAGAGTCTGAGTTCTAGAGAAGAGGAGGAAGAGGAAGATCCGCCGCCCCGCTGTGTCACCTGGCCCGCCGTTTGAACCCAGAGGGAGAGAGAGAGTTCACTACCTTTTCACAGCTTGATCACTGCTACGCCATTTTGTCCAACACCCCCATCTGCTTCTACAGCTGTTATCCAAGAAGACTGCGCTGGTGCACCTGTACCCTCTGAAGTGGAAGAGGTGTGTCTTAGCAAGAGAAGTCCCCAGCCTACTCCCCCGTAGCCCTCCCGTGTGATCCAGACCAACCCCTTCGTCTACGCACACACACGCCTCACCAACCCGTCTTCGTCCAGACCCAGAGACCACATGCTCTACTCCTCCACCACCACCACCACCACTACTACCACCACCCCCCACCCCACCCACATCAGAGAGCCTACGAAGCGACAGCAGCACTGAGGCAACGCGATACAGGCCCTCCAGCCATTCAGCGGAGCAGCCACTCCAGGGCCTGCCGGCCAGGTCAGCTCAGCTCAGCTCAGCACAACGCGGCGCAGTGCAGCGTATTTAAAAAGCAACGAGGAGTCAAGCATCAAAAGCACCAAAGAAGGAGAGCGTTGGGGGGGGGGAAAATAGATAAACACCAAGTGTGGGCGCAGGCTCTCCAGAAGAATCAACCCAGCCCCATGGAGAGGAGGAGGTGGTGGGGGAGGTAGCGCTGCTCCTCTTCCTCCTCCTCCACCTCCTCCTTCGTGCACCTCCATCTCTCCTGAGTTCCCTCACCTCCTGCCAAAGGCGGCAGGATCCCCTTACTTACTAATTCCCCTAAGTGAGCTCCAGTATATGCAACACCCCCTAAAGGTTGGCTTGCATCCATCTAAAAATAGAATCCTATCCCAGGCTGTTGTCACTTAGATGTAGTGCTCACAAACACCCACACTTTGAATTGCTAGGAATATGTTTGTGGATTTGTATTATTAAATTAATTTTCCTTCTCGATTTTCACATTAAATCAGCTCTTTGGTGACTTGGTGAACCATCCGTATGTTTTTTTGTTCTTTTAATTAATTATTATCATTGTTATTACCATTTTTTGAAAACTTTTAGATGTTCAGCTAACATACCCCATAGAATAGTCTAAGTCTTTCATTTGAAATTCTCTTTGTTATAACTTTGTGTTATAACAGTTGAGTGGCTTTGCTGTCTCTAACGCTGTGAAAGTCTTGAGTCCTTGAAGGTCTTTGGGGGGTTGTGCTGAGTGACGGCCGGCCCTGCCTTCCCCCCCCCTCCCCCCCTTCTGTCTGCTGCTGTGTCCAACCCCCTCCAGCTCATCTGTCATCTCCATTCATTCCTACAGGACAGTCTCAACGACTTCAAGGAGTCCGCCTCAAAGGTTTGAGCTCTTTTTAATGCTTCGCTGTTACCTGTCTGTCGTCCCCACCAACACACACACACACACACTCCCCACTCCCTTCTCTTTCAAATACCCGTTGTCATGTCCCTCAGCACGCCAGCCAGAAGATTGCCCACAGGTGTACTCTCAGTGAGGTGGGAATAACAACTGTTCTTCAACTCGTTCCATGAGAGAACGCTTAAAGGTTCTACTAAGATGGCTGTCTCATGCAGCAAAAAGGCACGGTTTAGCATCTCCTTAGGATCTGTTCTGGCAGTAGGAAGATGAAGTCGATTTCCTGAGATCTAAGGCCCCATTGGGCCCTGGTCAAAAATTTGACTTTTTCAGTCTCATCGCAAGCGGACAGTGATTGCCATACACACCCATATTTAACCAAATAGAGACGCTGAATGCTTCAGCTATATTAGCGTTTGTCACTTCTACTATTACTTTGTGTTCACACCAAGAGCTACTGAAGTTGTAAAATCGTCAGAGGTAATTCATTTTCTATTGACAAGACCACTAAATGCGACTGACAGGATGAGCGACAAATTTGGTTGACTGAAGCGACTAAAAGTTAAAAACTGCTTAAATTTATGCAAACTATCTATAACGTTTTGCCTGTAAATTAAATGTCAGTGGGTGCATCATGAGCGACTAGACAACATGGATATTTTAGCAGCTGTGCTTTATAGCAACAAAAGCAATTTAACAGCTTTAGTAGTTCTTGGTGTGAACACGCACTTAGCCTCTTGGTCATGAACACAAAAGCTATTCACTATGAAAGATCCAGGGGTAAGTGTGCCTTAAACGTCGCAGTGATTGGATCACAAAGTGTTGATGTGTTTAGCACCGTCCACTTGTGATTCAATTACTTAAGACTCTTTGCTAACCCAGTGAGAGGTTTCCAGGAGGCAACTCAGGCCTTATTCTGAAGGAGAGGTTTTCAGTTTGTACCGAGAATTACCCTCAGAATTAACTGATGCTGTATCCTATCATCCCTCCTGTAGAATTAGATATACGTGGTTCACAGCAGCCACAGTTGCGTTTCTTTGCCACATCCGTCTGCCAGCCTCCCCCTCCCCTCCTTTGTAAAACTGCTGTATTGCCCACTCTGGGAATGTCATTTCCACTCGACAATGGCGCTTCCCTTCTCAGAGTGCCCCATTCTGCCCTAAGACTTCTCAGACGTGTGATTCGTCTGAAGCGGCGTGCTTGGTCTGCTGTTCTGCACCGAGTCCCTTTGAATAGCTCCCGTCTACTCAGGAGATAAAAATGTTTCTCCCCCAACACACACACACACACACACACACACCTCCTCTGTCATCCGTCTTCCGCCCTCCTTTCTTTTGTTGTGGTGGTCACCAACGGAAAAGACGGGATATTTGAAAATATGCTGATTGCACTGCGCTCCGTGAAGGGGAGGCTGGGAAGTGCAATAAAAAAAGCCATGTGATGGAATTTTCCAGCAGGCAGTCGTTTTCGCATATCAAAGGGAACTTAACACTCCCAAGGTGCTTCCAGATATTATCTATGTAATTATGGTATTAAGGCTACACATATGACTGCACGCAGTGTAATGGTGCCAGCCAGGAAGTGTCAGAGCAGACGATACATACTGCAGCATTGACTGAATGTCGGACTGAAGGAATTTTTTCTACTTGTGTGTCACAATTACGCGTTTAAAACAAATGGTATTGATTAAACTCTTTCCTCGTGATGAATTGGCAACAACGAGGGGGGAAACAGGAATGGATAAAGGGGCAAATGAGAGCAGACAAAATGTCTTTGTTTAAGGGAGAACATGTCAGTTTTGGTATGCAGGAAAAACTTAAGAGTTAAAAAAGTGGAATAAAGCGGTAACTAAAGTTAAAAAGAGATTTTTAAGTGATACATCATAAAATAATTTGGGGCTTACATTTAACACAACCATGTCAGTTTCAGTAGCTAGTCTGCCAATTTGTTGTAACTTGGTTGGATGCACTGGTCACGCTGATGAAGAAAACTATATAAGAACATATGTAACGTAAAAATAAAAATGTAAAAATATGTAATTATTTTTGCATTACTTCACATGTACCAGATAACTTTGTGGTAACAGTCTTCGTATGTCAAAATAACCCTTTGTCCTATTCAGTAGTCAAGAGTAGATTCTGTAGACGGATACAGAACATGCTTTGAAAAAGTACTGAACTTAGTCTTTAAATTGTGTGTTGCTCACAAGTAAATACCCAGTTATTTTATTTTATATTGCTGAATTGATGCTTTACCGGATAAACAATTTGATTGGATCAACCTAATCATCACAACACACCCAGCAGTTAGTTTGATAGTGTTTTCACACCTATTTAGCATGGAACATCAAGAGTTACCATTTGTTCATAATTGTGATGTTTATGGTGCTAAGAAGCGTGCGCGCTTTGGGACAACATCAAGAGAATACCACGCTGTTTCTCCCTGCAAAGGCCACATAGTGCCCCTAGACTTGTGTTCATTCTCCACCTAGTCTCCTCCAGTACTCGTTTGCCTGCTCTGTCTCACTTAAGAATACAAAGCCCACGGTACTACAAAAGCTTTTTTGCTGAAAGTTTTGGGAGTAAATAGCTGTGTTTTCATTCAACTTATTCATATTTTTGTATTTGTGTTAATGGAAATTCAGGGCAAGAATATGTGCATCTGTGTGTGTCCTTAAAATGTGTAATGTCAATTAAAAATGGACATTATTACATTATTACAACAGGCTAGAAACAGTAAATACGAATATGTGCAGTTTAAACTTATGTCCATTGTCTTTAATTACATTAGGCCTTATTCGCATCACGAGTTAATCAACCCCCCTTTAAACAGATCAAATTTATATTTGCATTAGGGGATTGCGCATTTGCAGTTGTTTCCAACTGAGGATTTCCTATTCCTGCTACAAAGCAGAAATGTGCATTAACAAGTTGGATTGGATGGTCGATGGAAACATGGCTAATCAATGTTGGGTTGGATTTTGGTTCCCACCACAAACAGACCATCTCCTCCCAAGGATCTTAGTGTGGTTGTTTTTTTTTTTTTTCAAACATTTGTCCGCACACTTACTGTTTTAGGAGTCTTATTTAATCACACCAAAAAGTGCAGCTGTGAAGTCACCCTTAAATGATTTGCACCATTCAGATGAAATACTGCGCATATGGTTTCTTTATTAATTACCTCAGTTCTGGTCAGCCTGAAAATAAACACCTTATCAAAGAGATAATTACACCCTACTGTGATGAGTGGATTACTAATAATCAATTGTGACATCCTTGATGAAAATGAATGTACTGAATGCAGGATGTGGTTTGTGTTTTGCTTTGGGCCTTTCCTGCCTGTGTCAGTATGACCTTATTGACCATGTACAGAGTAAAGTTTTTTTTTACACAAGATTTATACGTTTTCACGCAAGATTTTTGGAGTAGATTGTCAAGTTTAACTGTGTTTTAGTATAATTGTATTCAAAGCGGCTCCATGCTGCAATATGCCACTTTTTTGAGGAATGTTTGCATAGGCAGCTTGTGTTCACATAGACTTTGAAAGAAGGTTAATGGTGCATGGACTGATTAAGGACTGCTCTATGCACGTCATTGCACTATGCACTGTTGCTCAGTACACCTTGAAGCTGTCACCTCATCAGCAATTCCTCACTAAAAGATGCCAGTGCTGTGAAAGCAGCCTAGCATGCCATATGGATGTCACAGTGGCTCTCCATATTCATCTGAATTGGCTGAACAGTTAAAAGCAGATTTTTTTTTTTGTACAGCTCTCCATTAGAGGGCTTCGGTGTCAGTTTTCTTAATGCTAGTCTAATTGGCACTGTCCCAGGCACCCCTTAGTGCCCAGAACACCATTCTTTCCTTCCTTCCTTCCTTCCTTCCTTTCTTCCCTCATTTCTCCATTCTTCCCTTCCTTCGGTGCCTAGCTTCGTCAGACAGTCTCTCATCCCTCAAGTCATTTTCCCCCAAAGGGATATTAACACCAGAAATATCTCTGTGATTTTCAGTCTGGTTTCCACCTACTCTAGACCACCACCATTTTGTTGTGCCAGACTTTGCACTTGCCCCTCTCAGTGCAAGGGGAGCAATAAGGCCCGCTTGTGAGGATTTTCAGCACAAACTCCTTCGGGGCCCCCCCGAATCCGTTTGAACCTGTAGCTTTTTTTATCAGTGTAGTGTGGCGCAGGGGTGCTAAGTGCCACCCCTAACTTACTCTGAGCGCGTACCTGAACTGTTCAGATGAACGCCTGCAGGAGGCCGCCGGTAGTTTTGTGCACTGAAAGATGAATGTAGCTTTTCTCTCAGAAGCCCACGTTAATTAGGCTGGGGAAATATGCCACTACGGTAGCAGGAAAAGCTGGTTCAAAGCACTCAGAACAGTCACTCTCTCTTTGCGGTTTTCCACAGCAATAATGAGAGTGCCCATCTTTTGTGAGCACACACGCTTACATACTACTTTATCTTTACCTCCCTCTCATCTTGGTCTGCAGTATGTATGTATGTATGTATGTATGTATTTATGTATTGTTTTTTGTATATATGGTAAGTGGCAGGCAGTTAGTTGAGTTTGGACCTTTTTTTTTTTTTCTTTCTTTCTTTCCCCTGAGCTGCATTGACGGCTCACTGTAAATGTTGACAGTTGCAGTAAACTGAGGGAAAGCCAAAGGCCACATGTGTGTGCATGCCGGTGCCTTCTCTATGCTGACATTACACACGGCACACATGCCCACTTTGACAAACTGTCTCTCTCTGATCTCCAAGCTGCTGATCAGGCTGAACTTGAATTGTCTCTATTCCTTCAAAACAGCTGCTGGGCGCTGTCTTTACAGTCTGTCTTTACAGAAAAAGTGGCACGTTATAAGGGTTTCCATACATAAATAGTACACAGAAGTAGTGACTCTCCATTAGATGGGGAGAAATTTGCTCATTTGCAACAAATTCTTACAACTTACAACCGAAAAATGCATCTTTAGTGTTTCTTGTGCTTTTTGAAATGGTTTTGCTGAATCCTTTACACATCCCACTCCCAATGGAATACGCCAGCAGTGACATATTATATGCAAACTATTGAAACTGGCAGCACATTGAAAATAGGGTGGATTTTTCCTATATAAAACAAGGTCAAAATGGCTTCAGGTGGTCTTGAGAACACTGTGCGTGTGTGAGTGCATGCGTGCGTCTGCCTGTGTGTGTGTGTGTGTGTGTGTGTGTGTGTGTGTGTGTGGTGTGTGTGTGTGTGTGTTTGCTCGCATGTTTTGATTGGGCGGTAGAGAGGGATAGGCCAGTGATGTCTTGCGGGGGTGTGATGTCCAGGTGCGAGGCCTTGCAGAGCCTCTAGTCGCCTCTAATGGGGTGTGCTAATGAAGCTTCACAGTATGGCCGACTGGCTCCTCCATGCTACACACACACACACACACACACACACACACTCATGTTTAATCCCTTCCTCCCCCCACCCCCTTCCCCTCCTCTTCCTCCTCACAGCACTATGGAAACCACAACACATCAGCGCTGTCCAAGAGCAAAGAGAGGGAAATGGAGAAGAAAGAGTCTGAGAAGGCCCGCGACCGCTCCAAAGAGAGGGAGAAGAGAGAGGACAGGAAGGACCGCAAACGAGTGAGTCTGCCCATCTACCCGAACGTGCATCCTTTCACTTCTCATCCCCTTCTCCCTTCAAGGACCCTTACGCCGATGACATTATTACTTTCATTTGTATCATTGTGGGATGGTTATCAAGGCCAAGAGTTTCTGTGGCCTTAGCAATTTGCACATTAAATATTTTAAGCATGACAACCCCTGCTTCTTAATTTACCGCCGATGGTGAAGTTTCACTGAAACACAGAGCGCTCTACAAAGACATCTCGTAAAGCATGGTGGCGCGTGTCAAGTAGCAGGTTTGATGGTTGTCTCTCATGTGTGCGTGCCCCACCCCACCCCACCCCACCCCCTCTTCTCTTGCGTGCTGTTAAAATCTTTTCATCCAGGAGCACTCCAACAACGAGCGCGAGATAAGCCAGGAGATGAAGCGTCGCAAAGATGAGAATGGAACAAGTGAGTGTGAATAGCATCCCCTTCATTTTGGTGTGGAGAGGGAGGGAGGAGAGAGAGAGGGATGAAGGGAGGGAGGGAGAGAGGGATGAAAGGAGGGAGAGGATGAGGCATGTAAGGGAGGGGCTGAACTTGAGTGGTGTCTTTTTGTTTTGATTTTTTAGATACCTCTCTATAGCCCATTCTTTCTACTCTCATGTTCACTCACACTCTCTCGCTCTCTCACTCTCAGTCACTCGCTCACTCACTCATTCACACTCTCTCTTTCTCTCTCTCTTTCTCTCTTTCTCACTCACTCTCTCTCTCACTCTCTCATTCTCAGTCACTCACTCACACTCTCTCTCTCTCTTTATCTTTCTCTCTTTCTCACTTACTCACTCACTCTGACACACACTCTCTCTCACTCACACTCACTCTCTCTCTCTCTCTCTCTCTCACACACACACACACACACACACACACACACACTCTCTTCCTATATTGTCTTTCAGACATACTCCAGCTACCACTTTCTAATTCCCTTCATGTTTGTTTCTTTTCTCTTTTATTCTGTCACTTCAGTATACTCTGCTTTCTGCCCCGTCCTCTGCCCTTGTGCTTTACACCCTCTCTGTCCCTCCCTGTGTGGTGTGTGTGTGTTTGGTGTGTGTGTGTGGTGTGGAGTGGTGTGTGTGTGTGTGTGGAGTGGTGTGTGTGTGGAGTGGAGTGGAGTGGTGTGTGTGTGTGTGTGGTGGTGTGTGTGTGTGGTGTTTCTCTCACACATGCTGTGTCCCTGTTTGGCTCAGGCTCCTCCAAGCACAGCAAGAGCGCCAGTCCCTCTGACTCTCCCCGCTCGGCCGATAAGGACAAGAGCAAGAGCTCCAAGTCTAACAGCAAGGAGAAGAGCGACTTGGCCAAAGCCGAAAAAACCTCAGGGGGAAAGAAGGTAAACACGCGCGCCCACACACACACACACACACACACACACACACACACACACACACACACACACACACACACACACATACGTTCATTCACGCACTGCTATACAGTTGTATAATTTCTTTTTACACGGAGAAAGATGGTAGACACACACACACACACACACACACACACACACTTACGTTCACTCACACACGCACACTGCTATGCAGTTGTATAATTTCTTTTTACACGGGGAAAAAAGGTCGACACACATCAGACACACACACACTTACGTTCACTCACGCACACACACACACACTGCTATGCAGTTGTATAATTTCTTTTTACATGCAGCTTAGGTGCTGTTGCTTTGTAACACGCTAGAAGGAGTTTGCATCATTCACCCGCGGGTTAGTCTGAAAATGGCCAAACTCATGGTTCCTAAAGGCAGGTGTTCCATTTGCATTCTAACAGCCAAGGCTTCCGACGCTTCGCCAGGTAAAGGTTTATAGCGAGGGGTGCTGTGCCGAACTTACAGTGCCTTTACATGTTTCTAATCCAACCCGTGGCCATTTCCCAATCCTACCCCATATCTCTCCCCCCTCATTCACTTGCTGTCTCTCTTCACTGGCCTATCATAATAAAAGCCAGAGAGCCCCAGATAGATAGATAGATAGATAGATAATGAATAAGATTCGTGGCAAACTAGGCATAACAGACCACACACATCCATTTTAGCTTGTGTGTGTTTATCAAAAATACAACTGTGGATGTGTGCGTGTGTCAGAGCCAATAAAAATATGTCTGTCTATGTATGGAAATGAATTATCCATTTCATTTTTGTGTGTAGCAGGAGTGTAACAGTGTAGTGGAGGGTTTTATAGCCAGTTTTTCTCACAATTATGCTGCAAGTCAACATGGTTATCTTCACTTAAGGTGCCTCACTTCACCCTGGGGCGATGGTGGCGCAGGTGGTAGAGGTTCGACAAACAGAGAATTGCAAGTTCGAGCCCCGCTCCACCTGACCCCATCAAAGCGTCCTTGAGCAAGATACTGAATCCTAAATTGACCCCAGTGGCAGGTTGGCACCTTGCATGGCAGCCTCTGCCACCGGTGTGTGAATGGGTGAATGTGAGGCATACGCTGTAAAGCGCTTGGAGTTGCACGTAGGAGTAGAAAAGCGCTATGTAAATGCAGTCCAGTCCATTTACCCTCTCCAGCCTCTCTACTGTTTGGTTGGTGTTGGTGTGTGTGTGTGTGTGTAAAGATAGATTGTACCAAAATGTGTACCTATAAAAGAACCCGTAATGGCAGCTAGTTGTCACTTATCCCACTTAGCAATCCTATAGCCTTTATAGATTTAACCCTGGGGCCATTTTAAAGCTGATTTGGGAACGACTCCCTGCCTCCATTGATACTGTGCTAGTGATTAAGCCCAGGACTTATATCATAAAGGGAACTGAACAAAAAGACAATAGTATCACCAAACAAAACAGGTCAATAACAGTGCAAAGCATATTAGTGGACTATCCCATTTTAATAGTCCTCTCTGGCTAGTTGGTCTTTTAGGAGCAAAAGAGTGGAAATGGGCTAAACTGCACAGGGTTGGACACCATGATGGAGTATTCAGAACAACATTAATAAATCTTGGCATTGAGCTCTTGAAGTTGTGTGGCTATTCCTGTGGCTATTGTTTGGCCATCCCTGGGATCGGCTTTGCTGCATCTGTTCAGCGGGTTTGATGAACTCCTGCCATAATGAGCCGTAAACCTTCCACCGTTCTCTGATCAGCAGGCCCTCTTCAGCCTTGGTTGATTACCTGCCGTTTCAGCGTCATTATGGAGCCGTAATAGATTTATTAACGCGGTGGCAAATGTCCCGCGGTCCTTATCTCATCAGCTTTCATGCCACCACTTCTCTTACCTTCACGCAGACTTGTGTATATATGTCATACATTAAACACCGTTTACAGCTCTGCCTTGAATGAACCTCCTTTCATTTGAGGGCCATTGTGTGTGGACCGTTGTGTGTTCCAGAAAGCATGCATGTAGCGGAATAATTTGTGCTGAAATGGAAGCCTACCCTGTTGATTAAATGAAAAGGGCTTTTTTTTTTTTCATTTTCTTGCTGTGGTTAGGTGTTGTTCTCATGACTCATTACTTTTCCTCCCTCCGTCGCAGGAATCCAGGCACGACAAGGAGAAGTCAGAGAAGAAAGAGAAGCGAGAAAGCACCGGCGCGAAAGAAGACAAAAAACAATATCCTTTGATGGGGACAAATTGAGCGACAGTAAAACTACTCTGACTAGAGTTGGCGCTGTAGTGTCGACCTGGAGAAGCATTTTGATCTTCTGAGAGAGAAGTGTGATGGCAGGCTTAAAACACACACACACACACACACACACACAACACACACACACACACCACACACACACACACACACACACACACAACAAAACAAATACACATAAATGATTATCTAGTCTCCAGAAGCTTGACAAGTTTTATGCATTTGTAAAGCTGACATATAGAAATGTTCTGCACTCTCTCTCTCTCTCTCTCTGTGTGTGTGTGTGTGTGTGTGTGTGTATTTGTATGTATTTGTGTTTATTTGTGTGTGTTTTTGTGTTTGTGTGCGGTGATGGGTGTCCATGTTTTGCCTTAACACTGCCACTCATAAGTCCTCTGACAAACACAGATAATGTGTTTCTGTGCGGTGGAGGGTCGAGGCTTCTCACATGTCAGGTAAGAGAAACTTGATTTTATGGGCCTTTACTCTGGAAGTCTGTGCTCAACACGATTGGACTGTGTTTATTGATTTGAATTGAATTGACCATAGTTAAGTAATGAGTAGTTTACTCTTTTTGCATCAGTTGGGTGACGTAGAGTTTACATTATAATGTACACAGTGACAGAGCCTGTTGACGGTGGTGATGATGGTTGAGTGTCTGATTAAATACAAATAAAGGAATCTGATACTCCTACTGCATAACAGCTTTTAGATGTCTAATCTGTAAATTGACTGACTAAAATCCTTTGGCCTTTGAAACAGTTTAAAATTGGCATAGTGAGCAAAATTGAATCAATTTAATTTTGAGTGATTTAATTCCGGACTTGTACGGTGTGTGTGTGTGTGTGTGTTTGTTTGTTTGTGTTTGGGCTTGTCTGATCACTCTTCTTTTTTTTTTTGTCTTAGAGTTCCTTCCTTGGGCCTGCAACACCGTTGGGTTAGCGTTGGTCTCCAGGCAGTTTTTCTCTTCTCCATGCAGTCTTGCTGCTTATCCCTATCAATGTGTGAGAGGATTCCTGTGCATATTTACACACACACACACACACACACACACACTCACACACTCACAAACACACACACACAAAGCCACCCTTTGCCTGCATTAATTACTCATAGTGTTGCCTAGACAAAGTTGTAGTTCGTATTTTAACCAGCGTTCTCCTTGTGTATTTTCAGTGACTTGCTGAAAGGTCAATTCTTTTAAATATTAGCACAATGTGCTGCTGATGTCATATGTGGGTGTAATCTGAGTAGATGGTGTTGCTTTACAAACATGCCTGCCTTTGTATAATTTCTTCCTCGACACGTTATTATTATTGTTTTTTTTGTTTTTTTTGATATTATGGTGAAATTTAAACGAGTCAACATGTCCACTCAGTTTGGATTTTATTTATTTTTGTTTTCTTTTACATTTTAATCTGTGAGTGGGAAGTTAAGGCACAGGTGTTTAAGACAGTACCAATGGTTTATTTGTATATTATGTGTACATAAATAAAAATGGGGACATGTTATGAGCCATCACTGTTACTTTAATTTGTCACTCGCTTCAATTCTTTTTTTTTTTTTTTTTCCAAATCAAGTTTTTAAAAGATTTGTACAAAAATGGCAACGTGGATTTCACACAGATTATAAATTAGGAGGCATCTGAACTACTTTTTGGAGTTTTTAATCTGCTGTATTCAAGTGTATGCTTTTTTCTAAATAAAGATAGTTTTCATAGTGCAATCTGGTGGTGGCGCATCATTCATGGGTAGTGCCTTTGTTTTGTGTGTGTGTGTGTGTGTGTTTGTGGACACACATCAGTATCATTACATTTTTAAAAAGTGGAACACGACATACACCACTAAGTGTTTTGGTTTTGTGCTTTTATTAGAAAGCGTCCAATAGCACCCAGTTCTGCTAGTCATTTTATCTATTCCTGCTATTGTGTATGTGTGGAGATGGATGCCTCAAGAACACAGGCAAATAGGGGATGTCATCCTTTCTATTATATTAGTGTGTGCGTGTATTAAGGTGCAGACCGAAAGCCCAACTCCAGTCCCAAACGGCACAAGCAATTATTATTTTTATTTATTTATTTTGTTTTGTACTACTGTGCATCTCTCCCCACTACTAGTATCTTGTTGTAAAGTATCTTGTTTAGAAGTGTCTGTGCTAATGACCATTGATTACAGTGCAGAGAGAGACCCATTCACAGGGGAAGCTGAGCTAAACTGACAGACAGTGCCGGCAGCACACAATGACTGCTGATCAATCCAGCTAGCTCTCAGGTAGCCGAGACTATCCACTAGTCTGATCTCTGCCTATAGCCAGATATGATTTTTTTCGGCAAGAGACCAACTGATCCCTATGGCTCTATGCATAAGTAAAATGAAGAAAAAAAATCTAGATCTCCTGGTTAGGGTCTTGGAGAAAATGTGTTACTCTTCCAGTGAAGTATTTTAAATGATATCTCAGATTTGTGCCTGAAATGATTAAGTCATACGGCAGTAGCAGAAAGTGTTTCAAATGTTAATCCTATCCAGTATTAGAACCAAGGAGAGGTAGTGGAAGAATTTACTGTAGCGCACACGAGATTTTTATATTTCCTGCTTACAAAGTACCTCCACAATCAGGGATGTTGTAGAGCAGTGGTTGTCAAACTGGGGTATGCGTACTCAGTTCTAAGGGGAACTTTAAATCTGTGAATAGCTACTCCGCTCTCATCAGTATAAAATGCAGGAACAAACTACGTGGACAAAGATCTTATACTCAAACTATCCCAAATACAATCCCGCTACGTGGTTATGTATCAACATGAGTTCACATTTTCTATATGCACCAATAATTTTTGAATTTTAATTGCTGTAGCAAGCAGTCCATGGTGGAGGGAGTACTCAGGGGGGTATGCGGCAGTTAAAAGCTTGGGAACCACTGTTGCTGAAGAAAGGTATCTTTCCCAGTACATCAGTTCTTTCATAGGCTACTATTGTGATTTCCAGGACCTTCAGCTCCTTACTAAAACTGAGATGCTGTGCCTGTCAGGATTAGCTATATCCAAACTGACCAACCATTTGTAAGTTGTTGTAACATTGTCATTAAAAGCAAAAGTAGTCATTGAAATCAAAACATTGAGACAATTATATTTTCTATACATTTTTTTTATTTACAAAATGTATTAAAATTCTTTGTACAAGGCCTCATTGATGAGGTTGAGTAAATTATATCCACACATGCATTTTCTTGTTTTTTTCTTTGTTGTTGTCACTAAGATGCTCGGCAAGTTTATCTTTGCTGAGGTGCAGTCACAGAAGAGGGAGGAAAAGGGTAAACAAACATAAACAAAGGCCAAAGAAAGAAGAAAATGATGCTGATCATCTACTGTTGTTCTCCTAAAGACTTGTGTAGTTCGCAGGGCTTATATAACACTAATCTTCACATGCAGTTAAAAATGGGCAATCAATCACTCACTTGTGAACTCATTGTTTACTCAGACTTTGTATTAAATCCTTAAACAAATGTACATATTTTTTATTTATTTGTTTCCTTTTTCTTTTATACATTTCTCTATAGAAAACTATCTTTCCATACTTTCAGGGTACCAATCGCCTGACCCGAAATTCTATGGAATCACAGTTTCTTTTTTCTGAAAATAAACAAAAATGTAACAGCAATATGTAAGTGTGCTAAGCATTTAAGACATCCCCTGTAATCTCCTTGTATAAATCTATTCTCCATTTCTTCAGTAAGTCTATTCTTTGTACAAAGTAATTCACCAAACACATACATATTGAAATGAACTGAGAGCTGGATTGAAATGTGCAATTATTTTGGGCGACTGCAAGGTAATCAAAATACTACAACTCTAAAGCCATTACTGTTATCCTTTTATGCACTGCAATTTATCTACATTTAAATGATCAGCTTTATATAGTTCTTGTACAGTAGTTTTTGATTACAACTTAAACAAAAAAAAGGCTAAATTCATTTATGTATGTAGGTGTTCCAAAGTGATCAGTATGCTTATGAATAAATGTGGGTGGCATGGAAACTGTTCAACCACATCACATCACATTAGAGGATCTTTGTTTGGACGCGCTGACTTCATTCAGTTGATTGTGTGTGCATGTGTTCACAGATATGAGCTGGAAGTATGGTGGCTCTCGAGGTCTCTTCTCCATGGCTTTGGACTTTTCACCCACATGTTCTTGTAGATGAATAAATCTGAGGAGTTGATCAGCAGCACCATAGCTGAGCAAGAACCTCCATGGTAACATAAACTAAAGAACAGTCTCAGTCCCATTCAACCAGCAGCCTCAAATGAAATGCCACAATAATATATTAAGTTTTAATACTTTAAAATTCGGATAAATTGATTGTTTCATAAATTGTCACCATTGGGAAAGCAAATATACAGTAAATGAGAGGAATAGTAAGCGTGTGAAAATGCAAATCAGGCTGTCCCAAAACTTGGAAGTCCTTAATAAATTCCTTTTAGAATGTAGAAAACCAAGACTTTTGCTACTTCTTTTTTTCCTTAAAAGAGGTTTAGCTGGCACTTCCAAAAATGTGCTAGGATTCCAGGTGATGGCTTTGATTCTTGGTTTCGTTCACAGATTACATTACGTTAGCATTCCTTGGTTGGTGTGTATGTCTCAAGCGATGTCATATTACCGTGATGAGTTGCATTGTTGTGATTTTTTTTTTCAGAATGTTCCTTAAGGCACTGAAGGAAGCAAATGCAGTTCCACACATGACAGAAGGCCGTCATGTCATTATATTACCACACCTTGTCCACAACCGCATTTAGGCCTGAGGCTTGGAAAAGAGTCTCTTCCAAGGATCCAGCCATCTTTGTAAGTTTTTTTTTTTGTTTATTTTGTTTACTTTTTTCCATCACAATCACCAGGAATACTGCAAGTACTTGAAATTCATTGCACCTGTTTTGGAGACGGGGAGGAAAGATAAGATAATGAAGAAAAGGTAAATCCTCTGTCTGTTTTGAGCGGTATACTTTTGGAAACACACACATGAAAAAAGAACAACATGCACCAAAAATAACATGCAAGCTTACTGATTTCATGATGCTACATCTTAAATGACTTCAAAAAGTAAATGTTGTCTTTGAAGACTGTTTAAAACAACATTTTTTTTCACAGGTGCAAATAAACACTTCATGCCTGAGAGAGCAGTTTAATTTGGGGGAAATAATTAAGTTCTCTGAATATATTTTTTATATATATAAATCCATGCCCAAACTTTTACCCAAATTACTTGCAGAATTCTTTCTTGCTGTAAATTATGCACTAAACACCACCAGACACAACAAACATACACACACACACAAAAGACACATAGCACAGCACATAACATAAGATGGGACAGGACTATGAGCCGTACCCCTAGATTTTAACGCTCTCTGTTCCATACACATTGTAGCCTTCTCGGTATGTGGCAAAGTTCTGAGTGTTTGTTGGGGGAGCTGGCTTAAAGTTTTGGGCATTCTTTTCGAGTTTCAGCCTTTTGGATTCTGCTCGTGACTTGTAACAGAACTCTATTAGAGCCACCATCATGGCCAGCCCCAACCCGCCAACAAGAATATAGAAGACTCCGGCTACATTGCTCAGGCTGAGTGCGCTTGTCTTGTCCTAAGGAGGGTGAAGAACATAGTTAGCATTCCACAGCAGTGGAGCGGGGGCTCTCAGTTGAAAGCATTGAGCTAAATGATAACTAAATCAGAATAGCTACCACCTAAAGTATTCTGCCAATAGTCTCTACTTCAAAACACCACACAAGGACTGCTAGCCCCTGAGGGGGGAAACTACTGGCCGTCATCTGTGCATCCTCCTTGAGTCAGTGTTTCCACTGCTACCTTTGGCTAATTACATTGCCTCCACAGGTAGCGGAACACTAGGAGGCGTGAGAAACACTGCACAGCGCCCAAGCCCCTAGCTGCAATAAGGTTGACCTTTGACACCTGTCTGGCTCTCTTGCAGTGGTCAGGCATTGTGAGAAACACCTGGCCAGTGCGTGGTCAGACAACTC
This sequence comes from Tenualosa ilisha, assembly GCA_015244755.2. Taxonomy (NCBI): domain Eukaryota; kingdom Metazoa; phylum Chordata; class Actinopteri; order Clupeiformes; family Clupeidae; genus Tenualosa; species Tenualosa ilisha. The sequence continues at coordinate 1,669,604 of PYXC01001036.1, forward strand.
TCCCATGGAGGCCCAGTCAACAGAAGGTTTCTAGTAGCACTCTGTTCTGTTGGTGAATGTAGAGGTTACGCTAAGCTACGCTAACCAATGGCTTCTTCATTTTGAGGAAGCTGGTCAGTAACTTTCAGGTCGAAATAAATCTAGCAAGCCCTTACTGAACCTATGCAGATCGATAGGGGTGTGTTGTACTGGCTAAACAAATCTAAACATTCAAATTAATATTTTGACATATTTACTAAATTAAAAAAGGGGTTATTTTAAGAGCCGAGTCAAACCATTCTGCTGCTGTTTACTTCCCAAACTTATTGATTAAAAATTTGTTCATAAGAGTTTTACTATTTGCAGTTTAACCCTATGAGTTCTGGACTGGAGTTATGAGCTCTTCTTTTTGCGCCACCATTTATTGGTAAATAACCTCAGAGGGTTAATAAACAACTGTATTATATTCTTTAACTTCATGTAGAGTGCAAACAAAATTTTGACACTGTGACACCCATGTTTCCTAGAAGACCAGTGGAATGGAAGCAACATGCTACCATGGCTCCTAACAGGTTCCTTAGAAGCAGCGTGTCACACTGGAAATTTTTGTTTGTTGCTCACACCACATAAGGGAAAAGAATCTAATAGACATATATCCATGCAAATAAGTAACAACGCTAATAAATCAAAATTTTAATGAAAAGTTTGGTAAATTAAAAACAGCAGCACAATGGTTATTATGTCATAAATATCAAGTGTAAAATTACCAAAAAAATAACACTTGTATATAATAATAATTTAAAAAATTGTCATTAGCACTCTTTATAAACTCCCCACATGAGCTATAGTAGCCGATGCATTACTAGAAATGTATGTATCATAATGGGGCTTAAAGTATAAAAAAAAAGTATGGTAGCACATACAGTGGTAAAATGTTAATGTAATTTTTGATTTCAAAAAATAAAAACTATTTCCAAGTGGGGGTATTGTGCAACTCTCAGCCACTCAGAGTGTCTAATTAGAGTGGCAATATTAAAAAAAAAATTAACTGTACTTTTACATCAGAAAAAAATGAGGAAAGATAGATATCTGAATTGTGTGTTGTTTTTCTTTGCATATGAACAATACGTCAAAATGCAATTTTGGAATCAGTACAAAAGACCTGCAGCAACTGACCTTACTTCCAGAGTCCTTGGTTCCACATTCACCCTTATCGTACCACCATTTGTTTTTCAGCTTGGCTAAGATGCCTTGTTCACTGAGTTTCAATACTGCAAGGTTTACAGGAGTTCTTCACGTGGGAAATAACATAAATAACATTATATTATGTTATTTTATGTTATTCAAGTCTTAGCTACTTCATACTTTACAAAGCGATAAAGCAGGACTCCTGGCCATTTCAACATCACAAACTGCAGGCAAACTAGCTATTACCTTCTATTCACCATATCTAAGCTAACGTGCCAGGGCCTACCCATATCGCTTTGAGTAATCGGCATACACTGTTAACAGGAACAGGCAGGTACTGAAGAGACAACCTGCAAATCTATGGAAGCAAAGGAAATGCATTCGTGGGTGTCACAGTTAACCATATGACCTCCAACGAGTGATCGAACAGGAACCCTCTACTGACTGACAGGCAATCAAAAGAAAAGAAGCACCAGTTCTATTTTGCTGAGGAGAGTTGTACCTTATTTGGGGGGTGGGGGTGGAGGTGGGGTCACTGTTCAAAGATGTAGAGCTGGCAACATTCCGCTGTAATACTGCCAGACTAAAGTGACAGCAGGAATGTTTTTTTTTCTGTAATCCTGATGAAAGTGGCAGATCAGAGCCACTATAAATCATATGTCTACTGATAAAAAGGTCAGACCAGGATGCCATATGACTACTCTAAGCTCCTTTGTAAAGAATATACCTTTGCCTGTCTTCTCTTATGCCATGTTAAGTCTGCTCCAGGGAATTATTCTGCTAAATGATTTTATTTACAAGGAATTGAAATTGTTGCCTGTTTCAAGTGTCTGCGAGAAAATTGTGAGGTAGCAAATTAAACGGTGAATCTCTTTGGATACGTATGGATTTGCTGGCTGAAAATTGCCTTCCCCCTCTCCGCTGGCCACTCGCGCTACGTGGTTTAACTTCATTTCTTTGTTTTTGCCCGGGGAGACATTGATTAACAATGTAATTATCCTTTAAGTGTTAAGTGTGAGTGGAGTGAGAGGAACCATCTGGAGGAGGGAGGCAGTCTGCCTAAAGGCAAAGTGGAGAGAGGGGGCTTTTGAGTTGTCTGTTTTTTTCCTCACACACAGGTAGCTTTGGCAAAGGCAGCTTTTTTCCTACTCTTTCTTTCTCTCTTTCCTTTTTTAGCCTGTGCCCCCCTCACATACACTTCCACACACACACACACACACAAACACACACACACACAAAGCTGGCTTTTTTTTGTTTGGTTTTGTTTTGGCTGGGTCCGGAAGAGCCGCTGCAACCTGAAAGGACCAGGCTCATGTACAAGCTGCCCACGGACTGCGCACTGAGGCCAAGGTAGGCTTGATCTCACTGGGAAACTAGGAGGGGGAAAAACAACAACAGAGAGAGAGAGAGAAAGAGAGAGAGAGAGAGAGCTGGAACATAGCATGTGATTATGAAAGCCCACACAACCATCACCCTGTCTGTCAGCTCCCAGGTGCTCTCCTTGGTCAGAAGGAAGGCCTGGAGGTCTGGCAGGGCCAGCCTCTGTGTTGGGGAGGAAGGGGGGGGGCAGAGGAGCGGAGGTGGCACTACATGCTGAGTGTGTCGTTTGCTAGGGTGGGATTATGCCCAGACCCCATTTTCAGGATGAAATTAGGTGTTTGTGCGTACCCGTTTGTTTGTTTGTGTCTTTATTTTTGCTTCAGGGACATCCAACTTGGGAACCTGTGCAAAAATAAAGATTCATGGCTCCACAGAACATCGTCACACTATTGAGCAATCTGCCGCAAGGCGCGGAGGGCAAATGTGCCAGCTATTTGTGATCCATCAACGAAAATCAATAAAAATTGAATCGCTGATGCCTTCTGTGACTCACTCACCAATCAAAGCTTGTGACTTATGTTGATTGGATACATGTTGTACATTTTAGATTTAATGAGGGTGCTGCACCAGGGAATTTATTGACACTCCTGACTGTACACCAGATAGGTGACACTAACAATACTATTCTATACTACACTACCAAATGTCTCTGTACATCATATGCTATATAATATAATATAATATAATATAATATAATATAATATAATATGTTTAACAGACATCAGGCAACAACATTCTGATACAATCCGTTCTCTTGTTTGCCAAACTCTCGAGCTACAGTATGTGTTTGTTTCTGTTGACCTGTCTGCTAATGTTGCCCTTCTTTCTGCCCTCCCATTTTCATCCTGGAAATGTGGGCTCGTAAATGTGTGGGGATGGGTTGCTGTGGAGCTCTGGCAAAAAATAGAAACCAAGAGAACTTACCACAACTGTCCTACAAAAAAAGTCCAAAAAATAAAGACAGCATTCTTCTTGCCATTAATCTTAATTAATTACACTCAAGTAATTGAAAGGAATCCTCTCAAACTTCCACTGATATGGCCATTGAAACTTGCATTTTAGGATGATTTTCCTTCACCAACTGTCTGATATGAGTCAGTTGGCACAGTGCCACCTCAGAGGAAACCCTCTTTTCATTATATTGACAGTATTTATTTTAATGGGACTTTTTCCCATCCTGATTGGTGTGGAATCAAATGAAGGACTTTGATTTTTTTACAGTGATAAAAGGTAGTTTAATCGACTGCGAGTGGCGGCCCGCTTGGATTAGAATTCTCACGTTTTCCTGCAATGCTTAGTCCCCTCAAGACTCCGCTGTTCGCCTCGCCTGACTGGACTGCTGTGGCTCAGCTGTGCTGCGCCGCTCTGTGCAGACCTCACTGTGAGGAGCAGTCCGAGGCCTCATTAAGTGGCGAGCCAGTCTCTGGAAAAAACCCCAGGACTGAGGCTGTTTGCAACCAAACTCCCCTCCCTTCCTTACAAATTGAATCTAATATCTTTCCGGAAGGATCCCTTCCATTTGCGGTATTTGAAATTCTGATCATTTCCTCCAGTCTGTCGTGTCCTGCTGTGGAGCTGAGATACTCTACTGCAGCCCTTATGACATGGGAAAAGCCCTGGATGCACAGTGCGGTTTGTCTTTACTGGTGAAGACTCCTTCCATCAGTGCTGAGCTCCCCTGCAGAAGGTAAAGGAAGAGGTAACTGTGTGTCTCCCTTTGCCTTCCTGCAGGGCAGCCACTGTTCATTCACCTGACAGCTCCCTCTCTCTCATTTCCAGCTCAATGCTCAGCATTCACCCCAGAAATTGAGGCCCTCTCTCCCTCCTTCCCTCCCTACCTCCCTCCCTTTCTCTCTCCCACTCCCTCTCTCTCTCTCTTTTTCTCTCACTCCCTCCTAAGCCATTCTACTTCTCATTAGAGCTGATGCAACAGCATTTTGCTACAATCTCCTCAGGCAGACAAAATCTCACTGGTCCTTTTCTCCCTCCGTTAGCCGAGTCAGGGTTCTTGGTTGGATCTCAAATGGATAGATAGATATGCAATAAGCACGCACTCAAAAAAAGGACCGCCGTGGGCGGCAGGCGTGGCCCTTCACGTTCAGTTCAGACATAACAGCCTTGCCGATTACTCTGCACTATGGTACCCGATTTTGGTGACATTGAGGCTGACCTTGGAGTCACCTCCCCCGCTGCCGCACTCTCCCTTGTCGTACCACCATTTGTTTTTCAATTTGTCCAAGAGGCCTTGCTCATTCAGTTTTAAAACTGCCAGGTTAACAGCATTTCTTGAAACGATAAAACATAACTTGTAAGAAAATGCACAGGTCCGTGAGAAATCTAATATAGCATAATAGTGATAGTAGTAGTAATCATAATAGTAGCGATAGCAAATAGTGATAATACTACTACTTCTAGTGATTATTATTGTAATCATCATAATCAGTAGTCAGAATGGTTATTGAAAGAGCACGAAAGGACAATTTGGTAAAGAATTTTAACGAATATTATGGAGATAAGAAAGGCTTAGAGCAAAGAAAGTGTTAAATATTCAAGGTGGCATGGAGGGTTACGTTGCTTAAAACTGAAGTGTGCGGGATGGGGACACTCGTCATTGAGAAGAAAAGTAACAACAACAAACACCATGCAATTAACATTCGTCACAAGTGACAGCGCAGCTTTTACAAGCTAAATTGAAAAACCGTTGAACTGTTAAATTAAAAGTGACAACACAACAGTCAGGAAGGACAGCACACAAGACAGGAGGAAGGATCGAAAGGAGAAAGAGAGAAAGAAGAACACAGTGAGAGAGACACAGGACATGAAATGGGGTTTAACTCTGACACTAAGAAGTAAGACTGATTCCATAGAGAAATAATAACAGTCAAACACATAGAGGAAGAGAAGGAGAAAGATAATAAGATTGAATCTTGATATCAAAGCACAGTTAAAAGCATCATACCGTTACCTCTTTGTGCTCATTCAGAAACAAACAGAAGAAGAAGAAGAAGAAGAGAAAGAGGAAGAAGAAGAAGAAGAAGAGAAAGAGGAAGAAACAAGAAGACAAAGGTAGAAGATAACAGAGATAGAGGGCAACAGATAAAGAAAAGGGGATGAGAAAGTATAGAGAAGGGAGAAAGAAGACCAGCAGGAGGAAGAGAGCGAGAGAAGAAAGAAAGGAAAGAAGGTAGAGGAAAGATGACAACACAAGACATCAGGGTAGGTGGAATACTATAACAACATGGAGAATATTGTTATATTATTCCACCTACCTTAATGCTGAGCCTTTGGGGGTGGCCACACCATAGCCCTTAGAGTCGAGATTTCCGCCCACTTTCATGGTGTCGCACGGCTTCCGCTGCTCAATGTACTCGTTCATGGTGGACTCGAGAAGAAAGGCGAACTTGCCCTTCGACTTTCGTACCCGCGCCACCCCATCAGGTGTTGTCTTGGCAAAGACAGAGGGCTCAGCCGATTTCATGTATGACCACATTTTCTCATACACTGCAATTTTGGAGCGCTGCACAGAGGACAGAGGAAAGACAGAGAGAGAGAGAGAGAGAGAGAGAGAGAGGGAGAGAAATGCAGTTAGACATCACAGCGTTTTTTTTGTTTTTTTCTTAACAGAGCATTCAATTAGAGGGAAAAGAGTGGACCAATCTCATCTCACGATTGTGACTGCTGGTCTACGAAGTACCTTTTGTCATTCTAATACCTCAGCAACGTGAAACAACAGGGCTACGGATGATTCACTCTGGATAATCCCTTTAAACAGTCTAGAATTTGTGAGTTTATTTACTTGCTTTACTTTAGTTTACTTCATTATTGTGAGGTTATTTACTTGCCATAAGAATAGAGGAATACACTCATGTTTTTTTTTTTACCCTAAAACCTCATTGTATTCTCCTTCATTACGTTCCCCATCCTTGATAATTGAACACACAGAGCATTACCCTGAACCACTCAAGAGTAATGCTTCTTCATGAGGTGTTAGTGAACGAAAGAAAAGAGAAAGAAAGGCTCACAGGAGAAATCAAACAGAGAGAGGTGATAAAAGATGAACTGAGACTGTGTTTGGTGTTATCAGCATTAATATCAGGACATTGTCTCACTCATTAATATCAGGACATTGTCTCACTCATTGCAATGCAACTGGCATAAATGAAGCTGTTAGCTGTTAGAGAGGGAATTTGCTCCTGGGCTTAAATGCGGCACCAAGACATGGTGGGACTCTCGGTTGTGTTAATTTGATTTGGTCCGACGCTGCAGTAGAATGGGGGAGCTCGGGTGGGGGCTTAGGAGGCATGGCTAGACTGGCAAGAGAGCCCGGCTTTCGACAAGCTGTTGGCGTGGCGACATAAATTAGAAACGCCTCTGTGGAGGCGACAGGGGAGCCGTCACCCATCACCCCCGACCACCACGTCAAGGACACTTGGGACTGCATCAGGAAGAGATGCTCCCAAATCAACCGTGACGCTTTCCTTTGGATTCTGGGCAGAAGGAGTTTGAGAGTTGTGTCTGCCTACACACACACACACACACACACACACAAACACAATGGAAATGCAAGCATGACACATTGCCATCAAACTATGAATTTCAAACAAGTTGGCCCTTCTAGCTGAATGGCTTGATAGGGGCACAGGGCATTTCAATATGGCCTCTAAAAGAAAAGAGAGAACGAGTGAGAGTCAACACAGAGAGAAAGAGAGAGAGAGAGAGAGAGAGAGAGAGACGGCAAGCGAGACAGGGACAGAGAGAAAAACAAGAGAGACTTTGCATAATTTGCACTGCGCTGTGAGTCATGAAATGAATAGGAAAGCACAGAGGTTACACTCACTGTCCCACTGCATAATCTGAAATGGACTGTATCTGCCATTTGTTATTCAAAGCCTCCTTTAACAGATAGAATGTACTCTAATTATTCTGAGTCAGCCCCGCAGTATTTTGCTTGGCTGTGGGTTGGTCCGGGCCCACATCTCTCTCGTAGTTTAAAGATGAACAAGTAATGCACATGACTTAACCCCCAAGAACTAGAGAGAAAATTATGAACAATGCATCACGTTTAACAAAACAGATCCATTATCCTTGACGTAACTGACAACACACACTCCATTAAATGATATCCAACCATCCATCATGAGCCAAGGGGTCAGTCTGAGAAGACAAAAAGGACACGGGCGAGTAGTATCAATCAAACGGTAAACAAGACAAATGCCAAGCTCATGCCTATAATTCATGGAATATTTAAAAGAAATAGGTGGAACACTCTGCCTCGGGTGCCAGCGGTTGGCCTCGGAAGCAAGGGCCTACATTTGAAAATTTTTTGGAAGGACACAAGCTGGAGGACGACGTCTCCTGTGATGCCAGGTTTAGTTGGCACTCGTGAGGCAGATCAGCCTAATGCAGCATAGCCCCCCCAACTCCACCCCAAATCCACAGGGATGTTTACAAAGGAGATGGGCTGGGGGGATCTGGCATTGATTAGTGCAGCCTGAGACAGTGCTGCCTCCAGCTTTATGAAGTCAATTCATCAATATCAGAGTGGGGCAAGTGCAACAAGAACCTAAAGAAGGCTCATCAGTAGCTGGAGCGAGTGCGGCAGAGAGAGAGAGAGAGAGAGGGAGAAAAAAGGAAAGCACAAAGAGAGGGTGGGGAGCCTTGAATGTGGAATGAGATTCAATGAGTGCCTCAATGAGAGCGTCTTTCTCAAAGCGATTGGCCATATGCATTAGGCAGCCATTTTCAAAAAAAAAACTCGATTAGAAGCCATGAATCAAGCAGGGCCATCGTAGCTTAATGACATTTGTTGGAGAAAATTACACTACATTACCAAGCAAGGCCTCCTGTGCTAATAACACCCTCTTCATTCATCCTAGATGCCCAGAAGACACACATTATGTAGCTGTATTTTCAAAGCTTTTCGAGGTAACATCACCAGGATCCTCGGGGTTCAGTGTTAACTTTCAAAAACTCCATCCTCAGTGGAGCGCAGACAAGAGATTTTCCTGAGGATTGTGGGTAAGCTTGATAACAAGGGCCTCAGACAGAGAGGAGAGAGAATGTCAGTCTGACAGATTGGCCCGCGTCGACCGGCAGCCCAGACAGAGGGTCCACCAGGGCTGTCTGCGAAAGCAAGAGAAGGACCCTCCAGATGTGATTTCCACTGGCCTTGCATGCACCCGCCTCTTACAGTTGCCAGCGCTCTCGCTATGCAATTCCCTCGGCCAAGAGGAGATCGTTCTGCCAGCCTTCCCAGTGGAATGCTGGTATGCACACACATACATAAGCGCACACACACACACACAGTTTCCACCAGTCTTTTTGAATGCAACAGTGAAGACATTCAAGTGGCAGTAGGAAACATCTTGCTGCTTCATTCTGATGAGGGGGAGAAAATCAGGTTTCCTACTGGCCCAGACAGACAGATGGGCAGATGGGTGGGCTGCAAGAGTGAGGTGAGTTCAATTTTCCCCTTAGCCAGGCCAAACACAAGCTAGTGCAGAGATGGTCCAGCTTGTATCACTGTCTTCTGTACCTTAAAGCAGGCCTTGCATTAACATTACCAAGCTAACTCAGCACACAAATCTCTAAAAGGGTGAATGAACTAGTAAGGAACGGATTGCCATCTTGGGTTTTGTGACCTCATACAAAGTTCATGTGTTTCAGACTGCAGCCATGGTGAAATAAAATTGAATAAAAAATCAAATGGCCTCAGATAAACCCCCACTTTGCCTGAAGTGGAGCCTTGCAGATCTACACATCACTCTCAAGTTAAAGCCAACGCTCCATAGAAACAGCTCTGCAAATGTTTACGTTTTATGCATGGCATAAAACGCATGACTGCTTTGAAACAGGGGGGTGAGAGATGAAAATCTTCGGTTTGGTGTGAAGACAGGCTGGCAGCACAACAGTGAAGTGTTCCAAGTAAACATAAATACAAACACATAAATCTACAGGCCATCTGCTCCTATAAATTTTCTCACTGCATTCTTTCGTCAAGTCAACTACTCTACCGCCACGTTTAGAGTGGTAACCATGTTTGCACTGCCTGGTGAGGATTGAACCAAAAAGAAAAAGAACAAGTGAGAAAGATTAGGGAAAAGCAGCTCAAAGTCCAAAGTCATTTCCCTCTTCGACATTAATACCCTGATAATCTGTATTGATTCTGAGTTAGTCAACCTTTTTTCCCGGACACTGCCCAAATGGCCTTCGCTCCAAACAAGCGAAGAGTTTTTTTTTTTTATCCTGCAGCATTGCAGGCTACTTTCATCATGCTCTCACCCTCCCTCGCTCACATTCTCCAGACCTCACCGTTCAAAAGCTACCGTGAAACATTTGAGAGCTCCTCTTTCAACTCAACTTTTTTTGTAAGCTTTCGTCCTATTGGCACTATGAAATACGCTGCTTCTACCTGTATCGCAGCTGTGCAGAGCAGGGAAAGTTAGGACTCTGGAGGTTTACATTGTCATTGATGTGCATATGCTCGGAATACTAAACGGCAGGCTTTTGAGCCGCAGTGCTCGAAGCCAATAACTAGGGCTCCGTCTTTCATGCTGGAGTTCTGCCTTTCTTTTACTTGCTTGCTTTTTCCCCTCACTTCACTGTCCTTTCAGTTCATCTGGTGCTAGACAGGGGCCTCTGAAGCGACCCTGGTCCCATTTGAAGGTTATTTCTTGTTTTAGATGAGCTTGTCATTGTTTTTGTCAGGTTCCTCCTTTCCTGCAAAAGGGCTCTAATCTCAGTAAGTAAGAGCTGACCCTTTCAGAGGAATAACACTGAGATGAGTCACTATGGGGACAGTCATCTCCGGACGTCCCCGGTGTTCTGTTTTATTTATCGACCTGTTAGCGTTAGTCATACCCTATTTCACAGCCATCGTCATCCTGCATTTCGTGTTTTCAACGTTTTTTTTTTTTATATTCTTAAAAAAAAAAAAAAGACTGTGTGGTGGTCAGAAAAAAATAGCCGACATTACATTCTATTTGATCAGCGCCGCATACTGCTTTATATAATGTATAAGTTATAGTGTCCCTTTGCCGTAATTGTTCAGTTGTGAAATTGATTTTCACGCTCAAGGAGGTGAAAGAGATCCTGCACTAAGGTTCCTGATTTTCATTTTCTACCTGTTATGGTATGCATGTGGGGGGGAGACCAGGGCTAAGAAATAATATATAAGCACTGGGAGCAAATGTGGCTTTTCTCCTCCCCTCGTTTGCCATTCATTATTATAAAGCTTCTGAATTATGGATGGAACATGAAAGGTAGTTTGATGGTCACACGTCCCTCAAAAAAATATCGATCAAATATGTAAGACCTTGCCCACCATTATAAAGTATTTAAACTCTTTGGTATGGTTTAAGAAACCCCTTAGATTTTACACAGCTTGTACTAAAAGGGGACGTGGATACATTCAGTCAAGTCAAATCAAATGCCTGCCTCTTTACACAATGGCAGCTGTGGGTTCTACTGCAGGTAAAGCGTCAATAATGTGAATAGACCTACATAGTCATGAACAGAGGCTGTGGCGGAGCCGAGTGGTTTGTAAGGTTCTTTTATTAGTAAAGATGTGGTGTACAATGTTGCTGTGCTGCTCCCGCTGCCCGGGGAAGCCTGGCGGAGCCGACAGTCCCGCGTTGGTTTGCGCGGTGCTCTGTGGGAGTCTCTCCACCAGCTGGCGCCTTTTATTGGGAGGACAGATGCAGAAGCCTTGAGGGGCTATCGATCAAAGATAAAGCCCTTCTTCCTCTCTCCCCACTGAGAGAAAGCCTGCATCTATCAAGCAGCTTTTGTGTGTGTGTGTGTGTGTGCCTTCTCAATGCTTGTGGCGCTGGACTGAAGATTGTCATTCTGAAGAGGCAAGGAGTTTGGACCGAAAACGGTGACCTGTCCCTGGGGGGGGGGGGGGGGGGTAAGCGGGTGAGCTGGCACACACCGGCTAAATGAGGACAGATTAGGGTGTACCTCTGCTGCCCACTAGCACTGGAACATGACAAACAGAGAGACGCTCGGAGGTAGATGAGTGAGTTATGTCTGCTCCAAAGCCCACCTGGGGGTCGGGGCACTCCTGGGAGCTGCCACTTGTAAATTACAGTAACGCATTAGGACAGCTGAGGGCTTCCAACATAGCTGAATTTATGTGCTGAGCTACGCAGGAACAGGCACATACACCATACACACACACACACACACGCACACGTGTTCGAGGAGGAAACCATCTAGGATCAGAAGCGTAGTTTCACAGCATTTGATCTTTATGAAAATGTGCTCCAGTTCCCATGCCTTATGTGATTCAGCTTACTCAAGGGAGTTTTCATTGGCATTTTTTTTGTTTCCTCCATAATAAGCTTGGCCCTGGAGTGCCCCTGCTATCCTCGGGGAGGTTAACGATCTAACCTCGTGAAGGTGTTTAATGGCCGTTCTGATGGCTTCCGCGTCAGTATCTCTGGCCGCAACGAAATGGGTGACACACAATCCAAAGCGTGGTGGCAAATGAGAAAAATCAGCCGGAATCATCCAGCATTCCGTCATGCGTTCCAAGTGTGGGTGGTGCGCCCTGGACAGATCCAGTTGTTCTGGGTGATGTTAACAGTGGGAGCAGGAGGTCCATCTGCTAAAGCCTGTGATAAATACTCTACTGCTCTACATACAACTCATGCATGAGCTGCCCCACATTCTGTTTGTTTGTGCCAAGTTCCCTTGTGAAAATGTGTCCATGCAATGTGTTTCACACATCAACAACTTTGGTGCAAAAAAAAATAAAATAAAAAATAAAACTGGGTAAATACTACAAAAATGGAAGGGAGTTATGTCAAAGATGATGACATATGTCTGGTTCAAAATGCTGTGCTTCGTTTCATATTTCCAGCTGGTTTCTGCCGTATGGGTCTAATTAAACTGGAATGTATTTCCTGAAAAACAGATCTAAAATAGGACTTGAGCCTCCATTAATCAGTGTTTTTTTTCCCTGTCAGCCCTCTGCAGTTTTAATTAAAAGTCCCCTGGAAAAGCAGTTCACACATGTCATTTCAGATTGGAAAGCTTTGAGTGTAACTAGGGCACTCATTATATGGAAAATGTGGAATCTGCAAGTCCCTAACCGCCCCATCAGTTATCTTTCTCAAACCTTTAATGACATGAAAACAGCCTGCCATGCAGACCTGCAATCGACTGAACTCTTTCAAGCCATAAGCCCGGGCGACACAGTGTTGCAAGTCGCTGCCGAGCCTCTGACATCTTCACACACATCATGCCTTTGAACACTCTCTATTATCTCACTCTGTGCTTTCTAGGATACTCATTTTATTCATTATTCTTGCGTGTGATTGACTTGACTGTTTGTTTTGTTACCCCATACGTCCTCTTCTACTGTTGCAAGCATCAATAATATTCAATTAGCATTAAATTAGCTAAGCCTAATTATCAGTATAAATGTGTAGCTGGATAACAGTCAGACGGAAGACATTTAATAAATAAGCAGCATGCTGGCAGAACCACCTCAAAGCAATATTAGGTTGCATCTTCACATGTTTAATAGAAGGCTTTCATTTTTTTCCCAAGCATGGCATTTGGAGACCCCTGAAGAGCAAACTGTGATGAGATAGAAGGAGGGACGCGTCTCCCCTCGTCTGACCGTTTCAGAGAGTTAATTTCTGTTTTAATTGCTTTACCGGTCCAGCCGAGCCCGCTGGACACTCTGCTTACTTCATCTCTGGCGTCTCACAAGCGCGCGCACTGACCCCCGAGGCCCCTTTTCATCAGGCCCAATTTGCTGGCCAAGTAAAACCAACTAATTATATTTGGTGAGTTGACCTCTTTGCACAGGGCGGAGGATGTGCGGCTTTTGATGAGACTATGGCTTCTGCGCGGCCCCTCACAGACACTCACATTATTTTAGTCGCTCCCTGAGGTGCAACTTGGTCCAAGGTTGTCTACACCACCTGGTGCTCAACTTGCATGAAGTTACGTAAAGTCATCCGGGGCCAGGTGTGGCGTGACAAGAATGTTTTTCCAGCTTTTTTATGAACATCTCCGCTCTGTTTCCTCCTATTTGCCTTGCTTCGTATTAATTAGAAGCTTGCCCATTAACCTCTTTTTGGGTTCACCACGCCAACACGAGAAAGGCTGTGGCCTCGGGCAAAATCACCTGACAGCGCCCGTAAACTCCTCAAAGCAGCTGCCAAGCTATGGAACCCCGCAGGAGCTATTCGCTGTTTGCTTCTCTCCGCTCACAACTCCATAGGTGCCTGATTGACAGTGTGGCGGTGGGTGTCAGTCAACAGTGATGGAAGGTGTCTTGTCTAACTGTCTAGCCCATCACCGAAGCTAATCACATTCTCGTGGGCTCGGCAGGCTCACTGCTCCGTCGCTGGGTGTGCCAATCACAAGTTTCCTCAGCACCTTGCTTTGAACACTTCCTTGTACCACCATTGCAGGTCTTTCAGTGCCACGGGTGCTATGACTGTGGTAAGAGATCAACCTCAACCTTGTTTTTCTCCCAACTACTGGTGTGTTTACAAGTTGTACAGCAAAATGCCAGTGCGATTCACTTGTTTTCTTTGACTTGTGTGTCAAAGTTAAGCCTCATGTTAAAATTTGATTAAAGTGATAAGACAGCGTGCAGCTCAGCCGTGCCGTGTGTGTCACTTTAACTGTTGCTTTTGCAAAACACACAAGAATTTAAAAAACGCAAGGTGAACTCGAGAGTTTTTTGTTTTCTCAAAGCCACAGTCTGCCTTTACGGTCTCCAAATTAAAGGTTGCTATCAACAGAAACTAATTGCATAATGTAGCTTCATATAGGATGTTATATATATGGATGTGACATGTAGGATGTGATATATAGGATATGATGATACCTAGTTAATATTTGAAAACAGAATAGGAAAAAAAAGTTCCTAGTCTGATTAATCTATGGTGCATGCATGCAGGCTTCCAATTGTTGACCATTGCATTGGTTTCTGTTTGATTGCATTACATTTCATATTCTGAGATGGAGCAGGCACTCAGCCTACAGAACTCTCTACTCACCCTGAAGAACTCTTTAGTGGAGCCTGAATCCAGAGTTCCATAGGCAATCTCTGTTTGTTTGGCGAGATCCTCTGCGCTCTCAATGGGAGAGACCATTCTCTCCACAGTGAGGAAAGCAGCAAGGTTGGCCGTGTAGGACGAGATTATGATGAGAGTGAAAAACCACCAGACGCCTCCAACAATTCTCCCTGACAAGGACCTGAGGGAGAGAAAGAGAGAGAGAGAGAGCGAGCGAGGGAGAGAGCGAGGGAGAGAGCGAGAGGGGTGGTGGTTGTGGTGGAGAGATGGGGTATATGGTGAGGGAGAGAGAGAGAGTTTAACAGAGAGATGGAAGCCAGAGAACAAAAGGAAGGTGTGTTAACACTCATCCACCTACACACTAAAGAGAAGCACAATTAACTCCAACAAAAACACAGCTGCTTCCTCCCCATTACACCTCAACCTGTCCCTGTGCTTACATCTAATATTGTGCTGGAGTTTTTTTTTTCCCCACGCAATCTTACACTGAATCTGTCTTCACTCAATAAAATGGCTTCATCACCGACTAGATTATGGTATGGTGATTAGGAGCTTAGTCAGCATGGGAACACCTACTTACAGAAAATAACATGCTGAAAAACACCAAAATCCCAAGCTGTATGCATATGAAAACAAATGCACACAAGTAGCCTGAGACACACACACACACACCACACACACACAGACACACGACAAGTTTTGAGAGTGGTACTTTCTTTGGCAGTAAAGTAACTAATGCTAAAATTGGTGGGGCTTGTGGAAGTAGTCAGTAGGTATGGGCATCAGAGGACTCGTGATAGGCTGTCATGAAGGTAGACACTCCGCTGTCAGGATGATGCATGTCTTGACAAATTGATAAAAGATTTACACCACACACAGTTTAATCGACACTGTCATTAGCTTAGCACAGCCATCCCATTTAAGTCCCATTACACAGAACACTCTCCCACTGCCTGAACTCTCTACCCCATCATTCTCCACTCATGTCAGCGGGGGGTTTCCAAGACACGATCATGGGTGGGAAGAGACGGGAGTTTATTTGAAGAAGTGTGTCTGTGACATGTGACACTGCAGATGTCATTTCTGGGGGGTTTAAGGGGGTCAAAGTTCAATTTTAATCTAGGCCGTAAGCCTCGGGGGAAAGAAGGCGCAGTTGCCTGGGCTCGTATATTAAATGAGCCATATTGATACTGAGCTCCCACTAAGTGCTGCCACAAAATGTGGCATTTTACTGTCTATTGGCAGTGAGTGCCAAACATAAAAATAACTGAAACAATTAATCGATATATTATTCAATAAATTTCCCCTGTTTTGGGTGAAGTGATTCTGTAAACTCTGTATTTTTTTCATCATTCATAAAATCCTGGTACACACTAATGTCACATTATATGGCAAAACATTAGTAGCCAATGCAGTATAAAT
The DNA here is from genome assembly GCA_015244755.2 of Tenualosa ilisha. NCBI lineage: Eukaryota > Metazoa > Chordata > Actinopteri > Clupeiformes > Clupeidae > Tenualosa > Tenualosa ilisha. The sequence continues at coordinate 1,685,617 of PYXC01001036.1, forward strand.
ATTGGATTTCAAATTAAAATGTCAAAACGGCTATTAAAAAAGATTGAGCATGTCATTCAGCCACATGCAATATAGTGCTAACCCAAGTGGCTGTTGGAGCAGAAGAGAATGTTCTAAATTATAGTATGATAGTACTCTACGGCTTGGCAACCCAAAATAAGATCCAAGAGAAGATTTTTTTGTGTAGTCAGGTAAGAAAAACAAATGTATATTCCAACCACACGGGCATTTCTATATTCACAGCATTTACTGCCTTCACGACATGCTATGTACACCAATTCATAAATGAGATACACAACCAATATTTCCTTTGCAGTGATAAGGACATGGTGAGACTGCAGAATGATCTATGACAACTTGGGCCACAAAGGATTCCTAATTACATAATCAGCAGGGGGGGGGGGGGGGGGGGGATCTGCAACCACACTCCTCTACAGATGCAGGTATATTTCTGCAAGTGGGGAAAAACCAATGACCAGTGATTCATGAGAACATAGCATAGGAACAGAAGACAGAAAACAGGGTGAGCAGGAGGAGAGAGAGAGAGAGAGAGAGAGAATGTTTGGCTATTCAAAAGCTACACTATAACAAAAACGGGCAATTACAGCCAACACAATGCAGGGCTGTAAACTTCCCTCGCAGCTGTCTGGCAGGTGAAATGAACTTTTTGAGGCTCTTTTGATGTGCATTTGAAAGAGCCGAATGGAAGTAAGATGGGGAATTTTGAAGACCAGATAACACATTAACCCTGCACTGCCTGCCACATGGCATTCAGGAAATAGCAATTTAAACACAAAAACAGAGGCAGTTACTGATGATCTGTGTGTCACTACGCTGAGAGAAGAGAAGAGAGGAGATGTGAAGACAAAATAAGAGAAGAGAAGAGAAAAGAGAAGAGAGGACGTGAGAAAAAAGATGAGAAGAAGAAAGTGGGTAGAAGAGAAAAGAAGAGAAGACAAGACAAAAGGAGAAGAGAAGAGAAAGCAGGAGGGAAAGATAAGCTCATGATTGCGTTGCCGCCCCAGTGATGGGAAAGTCAAGAGAAAAAGGATTCCCCCACCTCACCACCCCACTCTCCACCCAGCGGCCACCCACCTTGGAGAGATATCGCAGCCCTGCTGCATGAAGGCCCCTAGAGAAAACCACAGGCTGTTGAAGATCCCAAAGTCGTTGGGCGGGTCGGGAGGCGTCTGCGGGTCTTTGGTCTCGTCCTGCTCGTCCAGGTGCCACTCATAGGGGCTGAAGCGACTCACGAGGAACAACACCACGCTCACGCCAATGTAGGCGAACACAATGCACATCCAGATCTCGTACGCCAGCGGGTCGAGGAAGGAGAAGACGCCAGGCTTGGACTTCTGCGGCTTCTTGATCATGATGGAGATGCCCAGGCTCATGAACGGCTTGGAAAAGTCGATCACTTCCTCGCGCACCAGGGTGATAGTCAGAGGCGCGACCGCTATATCTGCCCTCTGGAAACAGGAAGACGTACAAACCGTGCATTAGTCCTCCCCATCTCTTTCCCCTCGCTCTGGTTAAGCAACCTCGTCAAAGCCGCACACATTTGCATTTTCTCACAGGAAACTGCAACCGCTGATAACAAGCTAATTACTTTAGAGAAGAGCTCTAATTCTTGCGGTGGTGACTGGGGAGGCTCTTGTTAAGGCCCAGGGACTTCATTGCTTTTTCATGATATTTGACTGGGTTTTTACAGCACATTTGTTAATGCTCATTACTTTGGAGGGTGTCAGATGAGGTCATGAGACATTGTTTGCAAAACATTCCATGTGTGTGAAATGGCAAGAAAAGACAGAGCAATGGGAGAGAAATTAAAAAAAAAACAATTTTGAAGAAAGATGTATAATTTTCTCGGCAAACCTCAAGACAGTACTTTATTCAGGAAAAAAAAACTACAGTCAAAATATGCACATAGCAAAGATTTATCAACTATCAGCTGGCTATTATTTTGCCATAAATCAGCACTGAACTTCTACATTTCAACACATACTGTGAGTCAGTTAGGCCTGGGTCAACATACTCATCCTTGTACCCAGCAGAAGAAACCTAAATTGTATTTTTGTCTCCAACCAGTGTGTCAGAATGTGCTGCTGGATATTTATTATACGCCCCAGACACCAACAGAAGTGTGAGATGGCTAACCCACACACATCTTGGCTCTACACCATACTACAGGTCAGGCTGCCTTTGCACCCGGAGCCCCTGCCCTAGGCGACCTTTAACCTGTGACCTGCCAGACTGCCGGCAGGGCTGGTTCTAAAGTGCGAGCACTTGGCTCGGGGCGGGCCCTGCCAGAGCTCTCTCACCCACCCACAACTCCCACTCTTCTCCTCGCCACTGACTTATGCCTTAGGAGCTCGGCGTGACAGGTGTGATAGCAGTTTACTGCACAGACTACACGCAACAATAAAAACACATTTATGGTGCCATGATGGCTCCCTGGCCATCAAATGACTTGTCATGCACTAGGTCACGGTGACGTAAACTGTGGCTGGAAGAAGTGGAGGGAAAAAGCACAAACAGCCTTTCTATCTCTGCTGAGATGACCGGTAGGAATCTGCCGAGAGCAGAGAGCTAATAAATCATTGTATCATTTGCATATAAATAGCTAATTAAGGATTTATACTAAGTGATTTATTCGTAATGCAGAAATATGCTTCAAAATCTTATCATGGCACACCATATAAATAATTTCAGACAATCATTTTTTTCCCTGGGAGACATATTCACGGTACATATTTGCACTACAGTAAATAGACTGAAATGGATATCTTGCTGATGACTTTAATATGGGGAGAGTGAATGAAAAAAAAGCACGAGACAAACAGACAAAACAAAACACATTGACATATCCACTCTACATTTCTCCATCAAATCAAATCAGTAAACTGTTCCCTCAAGTGCTAGTTTTATCATCTGCATGTTTTATCAGCAGAGCTGCCTCCATCCAACCTCCCACTCTTCTGTCCCTTACCCTCCTCTCCACTCTTTCTTCCCCTCCTCTCCTTTCTACCAGCTTCCTCTTTCCTCCTCTCCTCTCCCCTCCTCTACTCCGGTCCTCCCCTCTTTTCTCCTCCACTCCTCCTCTCCTCTCCTCCATTCCACTCCACTCCATCCCCTCCTCTCCTCTCCCCTCTCTACCAACCTCCTCTCCTCTCCTCCCTCCTCTCTCCTACCTCCGTCAGCACATGGCTTCTGCCCAAAACAACCATCCTTACGTCCCACTGCCACAAACAGGGATAAATTGCTATGGAAATGCACAGCAGGTAAAAAAAAGAAAACAAAACAAAACAGAATTTAAGCACCTCTTGTATGCTTGTAGACAATATTACCGCCTCAAGTGCTTTGGTGATTCATCAAAGAACAGCCTCTTTGCCTGGGCAGTGATTCGTGAAGGGCATCTCTTTGTTGTCAAATTGTGCACTCTACATTGATTACGGAATAAAAATGAAACTCAACAGCATCAGGACAAATCTTTCTTTTGCTGTTTTTTTTTTGGGGGCAAGGTCAACCTCAACAAAACAAAAACATGATGACAACACAGCTAAAAATCATGACACTGGTTTCCATGGTAGCTGCACTATGGAATACGTTATACATTTTGATCTGCTCAATCCTAACAGCAAAGCACAGCAGCTCCGGAACAATCCATAACAAAGCCATAAAAACAAGTGGTCATGGACCTGCCCTGTCAGAGACAACCAAAACGTAATGAATTCAGAGGTCAAGAGGTCAAATGGCATGGCGATGATTTGTCTTGACCGTTGGCCATAAACATATGAGTGCTGAAATGGTGGGTGATTTCTTGATGGAGAGGTGGCAGATCACCCCACCCCCCAACACACACACACACACACACACTCGTCTCTCTGACAGCCAGTGGGTCTGCCTATTTTTGAGGATAATTTCTGCTGTTAGGGCCGTCAAACCAGGCAATCTCTCTCGCTGATGGTCTGGAAATTGAACAGATGAGGTACCCTAACCCTCATGCATTTTGTATATGGCTCTCAGTTGGTTTCAAAATCATAAAAAAAATGGCAGCGATGGGAATTAGGAATGACTTCCAGTGGACTCCCAGCATTTCTGGGCAGCTGAGATGCTTTTGAGAAATGTTAAAACTCAAGGGCTGGGCCCCAGTCACTCTACAGAGGAGAGAAGGCGTGGAGATGAATCACACAATGGCGACGCTGTGATGGAGTGGGCTTCAAAAAAACAATCACGTCAGGACGGGAGCCTTTGGCCGGGCTTCACACCTCATCCAATAAAACCAGACGAGCCGGCTGCATGCGCGCAGCAACGCCTCGGTGGCCCTGCACATGCACACGCACGCGCACACACACACACAAGCAAGCACCACCCGGCTTAGAGCCTGATTGTTTCTTGCATATTTAAATAGCACTGCAATTGGCCAATTTCTGTTTATGAAAAAAAGAAAACGCTATCGAGATGAAAAGAGAGCGGAATGGGCAGCTGAAAAGACAGCCGCGTGAGGGCATGATGACCCTGTTGCCGGTACTCACCCCATAGACAAGTTCACCCACCATCCCGTTCCACGTCTTGGTCTCGGGGTCCCTGGCGCCATACTTGCCGTCCATCACTATGGACAGCTGGTACTTAATGCCCACATGTTTAGCAATCTCAGAAGCTAAATCGACACAGTAGCCCTCATAGCGGTCATTCCCCTCCAGATGCTTATAGTTTTTCTTGTACATCACATAGGGCGCTTCCTGTTAACCAAACATACACTGGTTTATTGAGACTCATGCATAGGCACGGACCGGAGCCCCACAATACCAACAGCTGACTGCCTCAAATACATGCAAGCATGCTTATATGACATACAGTGCACATACAGACATACATCAGACAAATAGTACTCTCTTTTGCACTCTCTCTTCTCACACACACTCACACACACACACACACACACTGACTGACATACACAAGGATAGCACATCAGTGGCAAAAGCAGCAGGGAGAGGTGCTGTCGAGCCTGGAGCCCATCGTGGGCACCTCACTGCGTCACGCCTCAGCCAAAATCAGCAGTCCCCCTCCCAACACACTGGCAACTTCCACATGAAATGGGTCCAAATTCCAGGCTCCAAAGCGTTTGCAAATAAACAGCCTGTTTCCTAATGTGGGTCTGGTGGCGGTGGTAGTGGAAGCTCTGCGGGACAGGGGAGGGCTGATTGGCATCGGCTAAGCATCTGAGGTGGAGCGGAGGTGTGTGTGGAAGGGGGGTGGGGTGGGGTGGGGTGGGGGGGTGCAGAGAGGGTTGGAGGGGGGTGAGAGGAGCAGTTGGGTGAGGAGAAATGGGGGTGGGGATGGGGTCTGATTCATAAAGTAAATGGCAGTGACCAGAGGGAGGAGGGCTTTTGTGCTGCTACTGATTTCAACATCATCAAGCACATTGCACCAATGCGCAGAGAGGCCATATCATTCCCAAAACAAGAAAAATGAATTAAATAACAAATAATCAAACATTACAAAAACTAAAATGACAACTTAAAAAAACAAGTGTCAAACCAAAACAGAAACAGAAACCAAACGCGACAATTAAGGTCTAAAGGGCAAAACTTGTAAACATACAGAATTAAGGCAGGAGAATGCAGCAGGTTTGTTGTTGTTGCTTGTCTTTCCTTCCTCTCATTTCAAACACTGCTGCAGCTTGTTATTCTTTTCTTTCCTAGGCTTTTATCTTTCTTTCAATCTTTTTTAGAAAATCTTTACCAAACAGAGGGGCTGCTTGCAGAGAGAGAGAGAGGGCACATCCTATTAAAGGCATGGACAATTAGGATGCCAGTGGGTGAAAGCAATGGTTTGTTTGTTCTGTGCTGAATGCACCTCTCACCTGCACCTCCAGGAAATGACAAAACAAAAAAAATAATAATAACCTTTGCTCTGTGTTAACCAAGAAGCTTTCATCATAGGAGCAGCTTGGGCCTGTTAGAACTTCTTCCTTTCACAGGCAAACAAGAAAGTAACACTGCCGTAAACCAGTTGTTTGTATTAGATTCTGCTTTTTGTCACACGCAGAGCAATTAACAGGCCGGCATGATTGTTTTATGATGGAGCAAAGGGGAGCAGTCATTAACTTGCTGCATAAACGCTTCACTGGAAAAAGTGCTAAGGAGTAAAAAACAAAATAAAAAACAACAAAAAAAAAAGCATTCTGACCTTTGCCTCGGAAGTTTAAATGGATTGAATTAATAGAGTTATCCAATAAAAGCCTCCGACAAATGCTTCACACAGCACTTAGGGACCAGAGAATGTCAGATTTCAGCGCAGAACACTCCCTGGTCAATGCAAAACAGATTTGAGCGAGGGTAGCGAAACAAACGCACGCAGTGGATCGTTTCCCTCCCCCTAATTTGTTTTGCCAGGGAGAAACCATTGCTTTTTTTTTTTTCTCCTCACGGTGTTTGCTTGTATCCAGCATGTCATCGACCATTTACTTGATGGACAGACAGACATTGTTCTACTTACGTATGCATTGAATGTATTTTTTTTCTCTTTTTTTTTTTTGATGGAGTCAACTGAACCATTACCACAACCAATGCCGTTATTGTGATGTCACTGCTACAACTGGTCACTGAAGTATGGAAAATCAAAATGCTTTGGCACCCACACGAATACAGTTGAAACAGTCTTGGCTTTCTAGACTGTTTCAACGTGTAGTGAGTGGATGGAAAGCAACACAAAATAAGATGTGTTTCTACCCGCCCAAGACAGAATGTTATCAATCCTGGAATCAACACCTTGACCTTGAGAGGCAGAAGTAGAGAAACACTTAAAACTGCATGGTGTACCATAATAGTAGTGACCACAATTGTTCGGTTTTCCACTGGTGAGGAGTCATTGGAGACCTGCTGGTCCATTAGAGATACAAAGCGCTCAAACTCGTTCCAGTACCCGATCTGTAAAATGGAAAACAAGCTTTGTTATTTTCAACATCAACAGAGACAAGGTTTAGACGTTCTTCTAGCTGCCTTGCAGTTTCAATTCTCTCTCTCTACATGGGGACAGTAAGGGAGGGGTTTGGGTATTTGTTAGCAGTGAGGGGTGGGGGTGGGGGGACTTCAGATTTTCCTGGGATTTTCATTGCAAGCCATTACGGCTCTGTGTTCATTAAAACGGCATTAGCCGTGCCATCACAACTGCTTAACTGACGAGCAGATAGCGTGGGACTCCGGCGCAGTTTCTGGGGGCCCGCTGAATCCCACCGCTAACTGCGTCTCGGCTGACATTTTGTTAAATGGGAAGAATGCTTACAGTGGGTAGGCGCCTCATTGTGTCAGCCGTGTCGGGCCCGGCCCTGCTCAGTCCAGCTCAAAATCATCAGCAGGAAATGGCTAACAGCAATAAAACGCCTGCCAGCGCTGAGCAAACATTTATCAAACTCCGCAGCTTATAACTCTCCTTGTACAACGATGGGAGTGTGTGTTTGTGTGTGTGTGTGTGGGCAGTGAACTAACAGATGGGTCATTGTGAGCCCCAAAGATAATTTAAGAAATAAGGACACTGTAGAAACACTGAAGCATCTATTCTGTCTATTTTATCCCCTTTTTAACGGCTATACACAAAGCCACCCCCCCCCCCCCCCCAAGCTGGTGCCTGCTGGTGCAGTTATGTCCCTTGATTAAAATCTTAACCTGTGTCTTCACATGGCCAGTGCTTGCAGCCAGCCTGTGGATGCAGCTTACAGCTGGCAGACATCGCTGGCTGAGCACAGACCTCCTGAGGCTTTGGTGTGGATAACAGAGCTAGTGGATGATTGGCAGTAGTGGTGGTGGGGTGCAGGCGGTTGGGTGGGGTGGGGTGGGGTGGGAGTTGGGCGGGAGGCAGAGTGTAGAGAGCTGAGGCAGCGGCGGTGGCTGAGCCCCTGGAATCTCCCGCCGAACAGCAGGGGCAAATATCTCCTCATGAATCACCCTGGACAGCTGCTGCACTGCCACTTCTCATTCTTCCTCTCGGGGGCTGGTCCACGCCGCCACCGCTGCCGATGCTGATGCTGTTGCTGCATGAGCTCATCGGCTGAGCGCCATTTCTCATACGCTGCTAGGCTAAATTGGTGACTTCAGACTGCACATGTGTGTCATCTGCACTTAAATGAGTGTGTAGCATGTCTAGCATGTGTGTGTGTGTGTGTGTGTGTGTGTGTGTGGGAGAGTGACTCTGTGTAAGTGTTACATCTAGGACTGTACAGATTTATTTTCCCACTGTGTCCACTAATGAGCTGTTGCATACGTGTGCTGACACTGAGCAAGGATGTAAGGATGTGCATAAGCACATTTCATGTTAAGCAAAGGAACATATCTTTATGCGCTTCCTAAAAGACCAGCCTTAGGTTAGTGAAATGCTTGATAACAGAAAGTCTGTACTCAGCCGAATGCTTTTCTAACTTTGCTGTAGGGATGTCTTGACAGCCACTGGGCTTGGTTTGTAAAAGAGCTTGTTTTTTTTTCCTTTTCTTTTCTTTTTCTTTTTTTCGCCGCAGTGCGCATTTGACCTGCAAAAAAGGCAATTAACCTGCTTGTGATTCAAGGAGCCTGGCTAGATCTACGGCAGAAAGTGTCCTGGCCTGGAAAAAAGAGCCGGCTGGTAATCTAAACAGAAACAGCGCACAGTACAATGTAGTTGTCTACTGGAATTATCTTTCTTTTCTCTTCCTGAATTGTCTTCGAGCACCAGCATGATTTGGAGCAGGTAACTATTGTTTTCACACAATTCAAAAAGGCAAGAAACAATACCAAGTCTGGTATCGTCATACAGTGCCTCTGTCTACAGCAGCTATTTTCCCCCCCGCATTCGACGCTTTGAAAGCAGGCCTGTTTGCAATCCAACAGTACACTGACCTCTGCTCCCAATTTAGAGAGCACTCACAATGTGTGGGCTGTTGGATTTCTGAGGCCAGTGGAGCTTTTACTTACCTTCCTTGGCCCACCTGATTTCATCTCGTACACGTCAATGGTATAGTTTGATCTTCGACCGTAGCTGTCAAACTGGATATTTCCAGTCATACCTTGAACTTGGACCTGCCAGAAGGTGCCATGGAAAACAACGGCAAAGCGACAAAAAGATGAAGAGAAGAGAGTAAAAGAGAAAGAGCAAAGATTAAAAACAGTCATTTACATTATTGTTATTATGAGGTAATAATTAGTGTTATTACTGAGTAATAATTAGTGTTATTACTGAGTGGCACTAGCCAAGAGGAATCAAAAAAACAAGTCCACGAGAGCTTAGAGTAATATTCCTGTTCAGCTATGGCTTATTTTGCACACACACACACGCACAAACACATACACACACACACACAAACACAAACACAAACACACACACACACAAACTAACAACTCCCCACCCATCCACCCACATTTTAACAGAGAGAGAGAGAGAGAGTAAGGCAGCCTTGGCCCTCCTACCGTTTTGAGGGCTCGCTCAATGTCGATGCCTTGGCTCCAGGGCACAGCCGGGTTGGCCAGGCAGTCTCCCGCGCTGCCCCGCCGCGACACGTCCACCCGCTGCCTCCGCAGGTAGCGAAAGGCTTCAGCGATCACCAGGATGGCATCGTAGGAGAGCGCAGAGGTGTACTGCACGATAATGAGAGATCACGTCTGCCATGCACCGAAAGCACTCAGCCACAAAATTATACACAGCTAGACAGCACTGCAGAAAGATTTGTCAAACGGCAAGCCATTTCCTGGAGGAGTGTACAGTATATGGTGTTGTGTTGTGCTGTAGCTATAACTGCAACTGCAATTATATGATATACTGTAGTGCAAGTCATGTACATAGAGATATGCTTTATATACAATTTATATAGGTTGGGTCACAATGCATTCACATACTACTGTAGAAGTATAATTGTATTTGTCTGTAACACAGCAGTGAAACACTACTATACTTATACTATAGAGTTCTAGAGTTCTTATAGAGTTCTATATAGAGTTCTTCACAGTTAGGTGACGATCGCAAGCGGCAGTGTAAGAAAATTAACACAACGCTCAGTTCTAGCTTGTTTCTAATTTACGTGAGACGTCAGCTACGGGGAAGTGACACTGATGAGCTTAGCATTACATTCTTAAGTTTGTAAGTAACTGGATCACCCTTTAATATGAGCTAATGCAGACTATATTCTGGAGCGCCGCAAAAATGATACGGCAGCAAAGCCACAAATTACTCCACAGGGAGCAAAATAATACACTGAAACTAATGACTAACGGGCAACAGCCCAGTCAGTAACAAACCTCAGTGTTGTATATTTGGATAACCAGTTTTTGTCACAGTTCGGAAGTACTCAGAAAGAGGAAAATCTATCCAATATTCACCCAAAATGAGAACACTGCCTACCTTTTGGTTTCCTTTCATTTCACATCATCTGTAACTTTTCATTGAGCAAGTCCCAGATTTCTTTTATCGACTGCTGCAAATGAATAGATGTGGGTGGCTTAGCAAAGTCCCTGCTAAGTCTAATTTGAGAGGGACGGCACTCAGTTAAAGCAACTCCATCGGAGGGAGATGGGACATGAGTGTTACCCTTCCCTGCTTTCCCTCCATCCTGTGATGGTCCACACAGGTGATGGTGCGGGAAGATCCTCTATCTTTGCGGCCGTCTTAAAGGCTTCCTTGACCTCTGCTATTGGTGAGATGTGAGCTGGCGTAGTTGTAGCCACCACACCATGACGAAACCTAATGAAGTGCCATTTAAAATCTATTTCTTTCTTCATCATTGTTTAATTAGATGTAATTTCCAGGCCTTGTGTCTAGGCTGCCTCAGCCACAATGTCAATATATTGATTGTGTTGAAGGGGAAGAAAGAGAGTGAAACAAGAATGAAGGGAGGAGCAAGAGTGAGGATAGAGGAGAAGAGAAGAGTGGAGGAAAAAGGCGTGAAAGTGGGAGGAAGAGAGAAAACGAGAGAAACATGGAAGATGGGAGGAGCATTCTCCTGAAAAAAAAAACCTGCCTGGAGGCTTTTGCATATACCATGAAAGGCTTACCTTCAGAGGCGTGTTCTTGGCCTCTGGGAATTCTCTTTCATCTAGTCGGTCCCAACGCTGGAGGAACTGCTGTACGATGGGGTTCTCTGGATTGATTATCTGGAACCCACTTATGTTGGCTCCACCGAGAGCAACCTTGTCCAGGCTCACATTGGAGAAACCCTGAAGATCAAACAAAAGAGCCACCATGACAGCTGCAGAGGAGGAATTGTTTGCATTAAGCCTCTCAACCCAACTTGGCCATATTATTATGCAACGTCTTCCATGCAGCGCATACTGTAAGCAAAGCATGTGCAATAAACATCAGTAATTTATGGGTGCTAGGCAGGCACAAAAATAGCTCTCACTATCTTCATCAATTATGAAAAAATAATATGATAATGTCTTTCAACATCACTCTTCACGGCTGCCACACAGAGGAAGAGGAAAAGTTATAGTCTTGTAGCGTTCATCGCATCATTGGGGACACCTTTCCTCCAAGCCACATGTGGTTGGCATGCAGCTCAGGCAGAGAGGGCCACACTGGGGCCTGCAGCTGCTCCGGCCGCCTCTGTGTGCTTTGGCTGGAGGAGCCGGTAGTGGGAGAAGCATTTTGATCTGTTTCTCTCTCTTTCTTTCTCTCTGTCTCTCTCTCTCTCTCACACGACCCTGCTTTTCTCATTTTAAAACCAAGAGTGCTCAGATTCTGGAAAATGTAAATAGTTATGGCATACAGCCCTTACATTTACACATAATACTCAATATAAACCCCACTACTTTTACTGTAGATAAACCAGTTTACTTCTATATATCCTATTCGGTGAATATCCCTTCACACACAGCACACAAAATTAATTCTTTACTTCAACTATATACTTTTAGTTAGTGTAATGGATACACAAATCTAAACTGATGTTTGGAGGTGACATGCAATTAGAAATATTTCTCCACACCTGAGTCACTGAGTGCTACAGGTCTCCAAGAAGAAGAGAAGGTCTCTTCATACTCACCAGATTGGCAATGATGTAATGGTAGCCTCGGCTATTCTTCTCCAGGCTCACAACCTGAAGGAAAGAGAGAGAGAATGGGAGAGACCGAGAAGGAGAGAGAGGAGGAGAAAAAAAATCAATGGCAGTTAGCCATCCATGTAAAGAGCCAGAAGGCAGAATGTATTCATCTGGGTGCTGACCCTTCCGTTGCATTACACAACTGCATTAAACACAAAGCGCTCTACTGTAAAGGTGATAGCAGAGGCCATCATTGATTGATGTGTCTTTGTGTTGCATGTGGAAGACCGGGGATATTGCCACTCCACGACTGACAGGCCAAAACCCCCAGCAACTCTACCTGGCTCCTGCTGTCTTCTGCTGTTTCACGGACCATGGACATAGTGGTATGGGTGCCTCACAAAACTCAGCAGCGCGTGAAGAGCACAGCGCAGAAAATCAAAAATAAGGCGAATAATCAATCCGTCACTTATAAACACACACACACACACACACATACACACACACACACACATAGGTGTTTGGTACCCACAAGAACCAGGGTTTCAATACTGTAAGTGCTTTTTGCAAAGTGTTTGATGGAACGGTTTTGAAACTTTTCCATTGGCCATTTAGAAAGTCGATACAGCAGCAGAACCTGCTGTCCCCGAAGCCCTAAATCAATTGTTGGTGCATCTGTATTTCCCGCTGCAGGCAACATGACAGAGTAGTAACCCTCTGATATCAATTAATCACTGCACCCCTCCACCCCCCCCCCCCCACCCACACACACACACACACACACACACACACACACAATTTTCCTCCTGGCCTTGGACATGCTCCTGTGTGGTGCTATTACTTCGCATCGATTCCCAGCGTCTTCGAGAGTGACGCTGTGCCCATCGGCCGTGCCGCTTGCCATCCCTTTGCAAAAAAATAAAAAAAATAAAAAATGCCTGTGTTTACATGTCAGGTTTACATAAATTGAATCAAGCACTCTTCTTCTCTTCTCTGGCTTCTTCCTTGACATCTGTGAATGATCGCCACGTTTTTATCTCCGCCACCCCCACCCCTTTTTGTCGCGGCACTCAGCGTGTCGCCCGAGAGGACGCCAATCCTCTGTGCTCCTCTTCCGCTCATTTCATCAGGCTGTTCAAGTAGGTCAGTCATTTCTGACAGCGACAACATCGTGAATTCATATCACGTCAGAGAGGATATGAAGACAGAGAGGGAGGGCGGGGTGTGTGTGTGTGTAAGTGTGTGTGTGTGAGTTGGGGGGGGGGGGTTGGTACAGGGGAGCCTGAGACAGAAAAAGAGATTCAATGGCTTAGTTCTGTGACATTTTAATCTAATGTGTGTTCTTTCACACCTTGTGTGTTCCCATTCACATCAACATTTTACTTGACGATGAATCTGCTGAGGCTGGCATGTGCCAGTGTTCCTGCAAGACTGCAGTCTGACTGTATGTGGAAATCACTGTAATTGCACTGCCCTTGACTTTTGGCTAGAATGGAGTGGTTTGAGGCCAAGGCACCAGGGCACTGTTCAAAACCTGGGCACCAACTTGCCGTGGATGTGGGCATGGCAGCAACTGAGCGCAAGCTGGCCGCAGTACTTGCCCTGTACACTCCACCAGAGGTGAGTCAGCCAGAGGAGGCCACCTGAGCCAGGGCACTGTGAGATCTTCATCATGTCACTCCAGCCAGGGGCCCCATGCCAACGCCTGCCACATCCTCTTCCTCACAGGAAGCCCTTAGTTTCCCTATCATTAGCCGTGGCTGTTTAGCATTTGAAAAGGGAAGCTTGCTCTATTTCCACCATTTCTACACAAATAAAATATGTTGTATTCATATTTAAACAGGCCAATATTGAACACGGGCTGTGAGTCATGTGCTTCTGAATGGCTTTGTGACTCAGTGGCTGATACTGCTGGCTCATTAGCATTTTCTGTACATGAATTGGAATTTTATCTGTAAAATGTTGTTTTTTTTTAAGATGTTAACTGCCAACCTGTCAAAATGAAACCACATTTCTGTACAGATCAAAGTCCTATGATACTTTAGTAAGGCTGCTGTAACCTCAGCTCTGATGAAAGTATTTGGAAAGTGCTTTTAGAGGACTAACTGGTTTACTTAAGGCATACACCGTACATAACAATGACAAGCAGATTAGCAGTAAGTCAGAGAGCAATGCCTAGTCTAAATCAAGATGTGTTTGAGATGGGATTACAGCCGAAGAACACAGTCAAGAGGCTTTAAAAGCCTGGATTAGGTTATACTTGCAGAAGTAAATACCCCCCAAAATCTCCTCCAATGCCACTGTCATCGTTCTCTACCCTCCCATTTACTCCCTGGCACATGGATCCCCAATGTCTGAACTAGTCACCTTCTACGCCTACGCCTGCTCACCACAAACCCCGCCCCTCCGCCCCCTCCTCCATCTATCCCCCCAGACCAGAAAGAGGTTTTCTGTCCTTGAGAGAAGTTTTCACTATAATGTGATGGCCATGGACAGGCTTGGTGACCTTGCATTCACCCAGGGCTAGTCTATTCACACAGCCCTGACAGAAAGAGGATGAGGGTGATGGTGTGTGTGTGTGTGTGTGTGTGTGTTTTTGGGGTGGGTGGGGGTGGGTAGCCATAGCAGTTCGGGGATGAGAGTAAAGCAATACATTCACTCTTGGGTGTTCAATACAAAACTCAGGCTGGGATCTGCTGGGTCATTCTTGGCTCTGAATGACCTTTACAAAATAAAGCTCAGCACAAAAAGCCTCTGAGAGATTATCAGACTGTTCTTTTTTTCTCTGAGGCAAACTGTGGAAAATAGGAAAGGGAAGCTCTGAATTTTGTTCTTAGCTTATCAAACCTATTTGTGTATATATACAAATAGCGAGGCTGAAAAAAAACACTTTAAATAATTCTGTAAATAGGGCTGCAGAACCTATGTAAAACAAACATGTAAAGTCCCTATGTAAAGTACTTTTTATTGAAAAGCAGCTCACAGCAACATTCAAACATACAACTACATTTACATTTACATTTATGCATTTACATTTACATTTATGCATTTAGCAGACGCTTTTATCCAAAGCGACTTACAAAAGACGATAACATTCAAGCTGTCAGGCACAGACTAGGCAGTGGCAGTATTAAACAAAGGAGTATTTATTGAACAAACCAAACGGGGATTTACAAAAGTCACGTCCGCTACTATAACGGAGGAGAACAGAAAACTACAACGCTCAGAGGTAATTGTTAACTAACACACAGGAGATCTAGAAGGCAAACACAACAGCACTGACTGGAAAACAAGGAGACACTGAGTATAACAATACCGACTGGGAAGTCTAGGCACGCGGGGCGAACAACACAGGAGAATCTGGGAGATCGCAGGAGACGGAGGAAACACAACTGACTCGGGGGTAATCCGCAGTAACACTGACGAGGCCAGACACCAGGTGAAGCAGGGGGGAGTCTGTGGGGTTGAGTGAGGGGGCGTGGCCGTGACCCGATCTGATGCTGACCTGACACAAGCTGCAACACAATGAAAGAAACTAACAAAGAGTGTATATTACTCATATTAACATAAAAACGGCACTATTTTAAGTAGAAAGTGCAATAGTGTAATAAAAAGTGCAGTATAAAAGAGAAATTAATTATAAGATGTTAAGTGCATTCTCAAAATTTAGGCCAGGAGACATTCTTGGAAGAGCTGGGTCTTCAAGAGTTTCTTGAAGGTGGAGAGGGTATCAGTTGATCTGGTAGCACTTGGAAGGTCATTCCACCAGCGTGGAACCAAACAAGAGTCTGGATTGACCTGCGCAAGATGTTGGCCGTGCTAGATAACGTTCCGTAGAGGAGCGAAGTGGTCAGTGGGTGACATAGGGCTTCAGGAGAGTATTCAGGTAGATGGGAGCAGAGCCATCAATCACCCTGTAGGCCACCATTAGTGCCTTGAATTTGATGTGAACAGCCAAGGGTAGCCAGTGGAGTTCAATGAACAGAGGTGTGACATGTGCCATTTTTGGCTGGTTAAAAACCAGACGTGCAGCTGCATTCTGGATCATCTGTAGCGGTCTCACAGCACAGGCTGGAAGGCCTGATAGGAGGGCATTGCAGTAGTCAAGACGAGAGATAACCAGAGTCTGGACCAGGAGCTGGGTTGCATGTTGGGTTACGTATGGCCTGATCTTCCATATGTTGAATAGGGAAAAACGGCATGCCTGGACCACAGAGGCAACGTGATCTGCAAATGTCAGCTGGTCATCGATCATGACACCTCGGTTTCTTGCCACTTTGGTGGGAGAAACAGACAGGGAGTCAATCTTGATGCTGATGTTGTGATGTATGGCTTGTTTGGCTGGGAGTACCAGCAGTTCAGTTTTGGAGAGATTTAGTTGGAGGTGATGTCCTTTCATCCATGCAGATATATCAGAAAGACAGTCCGAGATCTGTGTTGACACCGTGGAGTCATCAGGCAAAAAGGACAGATAGAGGTGATGTACAAGGCGAAGAGAAGGGTCGATGTCTGTCCTAGCCATGATACGTTGAAGGACCATCCAGTAAGATAGGATTTGAACCAGGAGTGCACTGTGCCATCAATACCCATGTTGGTCAGCTTGTCCAGTAGGATGCAATGGTTGACCGTGTCAAATGCTGCTGATAAGTTCAGCAGGATGAGTACGGAGGGTTGACCTGCCACTCTGGCCTCATTTAATGCTACCATCACAGACAGAAGCGCCGTCTCAGTGGAGTGGCCAGTTCTGAGACCGGATTGGTTGGAGTCGAGGAGGCTGTTCTGAGTGAGAAATCCTGTGACCTGTTTAAAGACAGCTCGTTCAATGGTTTTGGAAAGGAAGGGAAGAAGAGAGACACGCCGGCAGTTCTCCACTTGAGTGGGAGCAAGGGATGTTTTTTTGAGCAGCGGAGTTACCTGGGCTTGTTTGAAGGTGGTGGGAAATGTACCCCTAGCTAATGAAGCATTGACCACATGTGTGGCTGTTGTCACAATGGTGGCGGTTATGGCCTGAAGAAGGGTTGTTGGGATAGGGTCCAGAAGACAGGAGGTAGGCAGGCTGTCTGTGAGAAGCTTAGACACCTTGGCCTCGGAGAGAGGAGTGAAAGAAGAAAAGGGAGCAGTTGGTTTAGAGAGGCTTGCAGGAGGAACCTCTGTAGTTTGGTTAGAGAACTGATGACTAATTGCTGCAACTTTGTTAGTAAAAAATGCAGCAAAAGTATCAGCTGTGAGCTTAGTTGCAGGAGGTGGAGGAGGTGGGTTTAGTAAAGATTTGAAGGTGGAGAAGAGTTTCTTGGTGTCCGTGGCATTGTGAATCTTGTCATGATAGGAAGCCTTTTTCGCAACAGTGACACTGGATGAGAAGGATGATAGCAGTTCTTGTAATTGTGTTGGATCGGCTGAATTCTTAGTTTTGTTCCATTTCCTCTCTGTAGATCTGAGGTTAGTGCGCATTGAACGAAGTGAGTCATTAAGCCACGCATAAGACTAAGTGGATCATGAGGGTCTGGTAGACAGAGGGCACACACGATCCATGCAGGAGCTCAGCGTAGAACAGAGTGACTCTGTGGCATCATCAACCTCAAGAGAAGAGAAACATCTAGACGGTTGTAGAGCAGACATCACCAAGGAAGAAAAGTGAGTAGGAGATAGAGGAGATAGATAGATGTAGAGGAGTAACTGTGCAAAGTAGTGGCACACTTCCTGGTGAAAATGAGATCAAGTTTTGTTTGTGAGTTGGAGTTGTGAGTTTGTGAGTTGGAGGACTGCAAACCCGCTGTAGCTCAAAGGAGTCCATCAGAGATAGGAAGTCTGCAGAGCCTGGATTGTCTAAGTGGATGTTCATATCACCGAGAACAAGCATGGGATAGAACATGCTCAGGGATAGAAGGAAGCTGAGTGTCAAGTCAAGAGTTGTATGTGACAGATGGTACCAGTTGAGTATATTTCCATTTGTCCGATATTAACAGCCCCACACCACCCCTCTCCTGGATGGATGTGAGGTGTGGGAAAATGCATGGTGGAGAGTGCAGCAGGAGTGGCATTGTTCACTGGTTTGATCCAAGTCTCGGTGAGAGTCAGAATGTCCAGAGAGTGATGGTTTGCATAAGCCGAAATGAAGCTTTGTTCACTGCAGACTGACAGTTCCACAAACCTACAGTGAAGGAGTTGTTCATGGATGATGAGACGTGATGTCTAGAGCGGAGGTTTGCAAGGTTCTGTTTCCGTTTGTAGAAGCGGAATCTGCGACGACTGGAGACAATTGGAATGGAGTAGAGACACATCGTAGCAAGATGAAGATTAAGTTACAGAGAATAAGACATGATAATTTGGTCAGTGTCCTTGCTTGGTGGACACGCGCAGATAGACACACTCGTCTTCGCAGAAGTCAGTCTTCGCAGAAGGAGGGCTGAACACAAGGGCTGATGCTTCCACTGACGCTTCAGTGTCACACCTGCTATTAAGAACGATGATTGACTGCACCCGGCTGAGACCATCCACCAAGAGTCAGACAGAAACAATAGGCCTGACAGGAGTGGCCAACGACCAATTGATCTCTGATGACCCAGCAGTGGTAGTAGTTCACACCTTCTGATGGCTTGCAGGTGTATTACAAATCAGGTGGTTTCAACCACAAGACAAGTAATCAAAAAGCAGCTTCAAGATAGCAAAATAGGCTCAGAACTAAATAAGCAGACACTCACTTACTTCTTATGTATGCAGCTCCTACCATAAAGCTTCCTTACTGAAGCAAACCACATTCAAGATGATCATGTTATCGTATTCATTTTTGTTACACAAAATTGAATGCAGTATGATCTATACTTCCTACACAATTAATAAATAAAGTTATGACAATAATTACCTTAATGTATACTGTCATGTTGCCATCTAAGTCACTGGTGTGCATTTGAGCCATTTTGCATGTTCTGCTGAGCATCCTGCATGTTTAGCTACAGCAATACCATATTAACCATAAATATACTGATTTTTTTCTCTCTTTTTATTAAAATGTAACTAGAACATACATACACAGCATTCAGCAGCACAAAAAATGTTTTCTTCTGATTCCAGCCCAATTTCAGTCTTGAGTCACCATAGGACTTGTGGTTTCAGTGTTGTTACAAGGACAGGACTGATAACCGAAAGGGGGAGCTAGTGAGAGAGCTGTCCCTCTCCACTGATAGCCATGCCTAGTTGCAGCCAGTTCTAGCTGTGACGGGGCTCATCTAGATATCCCCGAAAAGTTGACCCTGTGGTGCCAAGAACATTCTGGCAAGGCGCAACGAGGAGAAATCACCTGGAATGCTCTGTCCATCTCTACTGCTCTGTCCATCTCTACTTGTTCACTGTCCACCTGGATGGGAATCTGGTCTGTTTGCCTTACTGAAATTGTTTAAACCTATGGACATGCCTTTCCCACTTAGGCAGAGTAATGGAAACTGACAGCTGCAGACTTTCAACAAGGCCTAAAATCTGTATAAATGTTGTCATGTCCTTCCCACTCCTGATACCGTCATGTTGGAGACAGGACCGGAATCAACCAGCACTATGACCAGCTTGCCCTTCTTGAGATAAACCAGTAAATCATCACAACAACACATCTAGTGCATGCCTAACACTACAGCCAAAGTACTACAAGATCAAATATATAGCTGAATTTTTCAGTAAAGGCTTTGATTTCTCACCACTTCCTTTGTCAGAAACAACCAGCAGAAAATCCCAATCACTGTGTTGGATATTTAAAAACAAAAGTAAAGCGATAACCGAGTCACAACTGATCCACACAGCATTACTAACACTTGATAAAACTGGTCAAAATCCTTTGCATCGTGCTAGTAGCCTACTGTCTGTTGAAACATGCTGAGTAAGGAAATTCTGTCTCTTGGTTAGCAGACCATAGTCTTGTGTCAACATACACCGGGGGTTATTTTCAGACTCCTCACATCCCTGCCCCACAGTCCTGTAAACTGTGCTCCCTCTAAAATCTGCAGTGTCATCATTTATCTCTGATGCGCTGGTCCCCCAGCGCTAGGAATAATCCATAGCCAATGCCTATATATCACACACCCAGGGGCAGCAGGGAGGAGAGAGAGACAGAATGGGACAAATGGGCAAAATGTTTTCCAAAAAGCCTTTTTAAAAAACTCAGTTATCTTCATTTTCCTTCCTGCAGCCTGCATTTCCCCCCGCCCAGCCTCGGAGGCTGTAAGCCGCAGCACTCCTGGGGGGATACATTCTAATTAACTGGCGAGCGCGTCCGTTGCTAGGCCACTCTTTCCTGGCAGTCTGGATTTATGCCCGCGCGCGGACTGAACCCATTTGGCTCTCCTCCAGCGAGGAGCTTTGCCGCGCTATCCTATGCAGGAGCCGCAGGACTTCTCTGTGTCTGCTCTCTGAAATATTGCGGTCGTTTGTTATTCGATTCCACTTGAAGTGCAACTTGGTCTTCGCCGCATCCAGTCCATGCCATCGCGTGGGGACATGCGATGTCATGTCATCTCGGGCTAATTGGCTAATCTCGGCTGAAACATTAGGAGGAATCAACAGACTTCCATCCTGCCAAACTGCACACGTAATGCTCTGCTGACAGCGATCCCACTATGTTCTGAAATTATGGATGTGTTTTTTAATCACTGGCCTTTTGTCATACATACTGTGGATTTCAGTAATTGTTCCTATTTCCCATCGGTGAAAAGGGTGGCCTCGTGTGCAACACTTCTGTCAGCCAGAGGAAGCAGGCACAGTAGCATTCGCAGGTCTTTGATAGAGCGGCCCTAATCCTATTAAAGGCTGTTGAGTTGAGACATTAAACGGTCCCAAAAGGCGGGAATGACGTGGGAGCATTAAAGGCCTATGTCTTCAGGGGGCTTCACTTCAAACAGTAGGAGATCGCTGCCTTCTGCCCCCCAACCCCCTCCCTCTCCCCTCTGCCTGTTCTCTTTAACCTCCATTACTTCCCAGAGCCCAACCCAATCTCCAGCCTCCCTGCTGGGGACAGGAGCTGGCCTAGGATCAGTGGCTTCAGCCCCACAACTCCTTCCTCTGTTTAGGAGATGATGGAGAGGCTAGGGTTCACAATCTGAGAAATCAAAGGCTCTAAATATCAAGCTCAATTTTTATCTTTTTTTCAACAAGATGTAAAAAAGCTTCCTTTTCTGTTTTGTCTTCTCTGGTACCATCTCTCATTGGGGGTCTAGGAGCAGGTCGCAGAAATTTCTGCTTCAAATTTAAATTTTTTCCCCCTACTCGCACTCTCTCTCTCTCCCTCTGTAATTAAGCTTGATCCTCGGCTTGGGGTCTCAGAGGTAATGGCCACAGATGTCTTCATTTCAAAGGAAGTCTCTTCTCTGATAGGACAAATGTGTGATCAAACCCATTTAAGTCTTTTCATGCTCCCCTACAGCTCGTGAGAGAGAGAGATGGAGCAGAAAAGAAGAGGGAGGATGACAGAGTGTGCTTTTTTTGGAACCATCAGATTGGTCGCCCGTCTCAATGGTAAATTAATTCAACTTTTCCCCATGAGCTATTACCATTAATCTGGCACACCGAAGAAAACGGATTTTTTAAAAAAATTCCCTCTCCACATTTTCATCTGCTATTCTCTGTTCCCATTCAGCAAACAAAAAACAAAAACAAAAACAAACAGCAACATGGCAGGGAATCAAAGGCATTGTGTGGACACCAAACAAACAGAAAGAGATTTCCCCAGCACCGACACTCCTGGCATTCTCTATCAGTAAGAGGATCAGGAGCCACCTTCGGCAGCCACACGAGCCAAGACAACCCATGGCTGCCGATCTGTAGCTAGCTGAAAACCATTGCAAGACTTCCCCTGAGCAATCTCTCCCTCTCTCTCTCTCTCTTTCTCTCTTTCTCTGTCGCTTTGTAACTCTCTTTCTTTCTGCCATTTTTCCCCCAGGTGCCCTCCTCCCCCTCTTCTCTGGTTCAGCGGCTGGCACCACAAACTGCCTTTCTCTTTCTTTGAACAGCTTGTGAGCCCTGGGCCTGTCCCAGATGCCATTCATTCATGCCCGCCTGTCCCTTACAACAGAGACGAGCAGGTTGTTGCCTTTAAGCAGACTCCAGTGATAGAAGCACATGGGGGGACAGTCTGACACAACGCAAGACAGATCAGCAGACACACACACACACTCACTCAGACATCATCTCTCTATTCGGATAGATATTCTAAAGTCACAAATTACTCCAAGTAAGGCCTATGGATTTGGACCGAAATCATGCATTTAAGAGGTAACTGGTAATGCTAAATGTTTACCTGAGGTCGTGCTGTAATTTTTCAGTAGCCTAAAACTTGCAACAGTGAAACAACAGCTGGACACATACATGTACCTACAATTCAGGTAACAGATGTGGTAGCCTGCTCATTAGAAATACTCAATCCTATCCCAATCCTAATCCTAATTTGGGGTGATCTCACACAGGAATCTTCACAGCAATGGCAAAAAGGTATTTTGCGTGTGTGTGTGTGTGTGTTTATGTGTCCGTATGAAAGCATCTAAAAACATAGGGTGCATTGTCATGGAGTGCCATCACCAAGTTATTCATTCTGCACACCATCCTTCAAGATATTGGCAATGTGTGACAATATCACAGGCAAATTTCACTGATAGCATTATGCTGGACTACCAGTAATCCTGGATGTCTTGCAACCCCATGGAAACCCCATATAAAATGAGACTGGTGATCCGGCGAGCTGAGGACACCACACTCCAGTGATCATCAGTGGGGATCAGGACTGGGCTGTTTCAGCTGCCTTTGCCCTTGAGATGTCACAGCGGCTCGCTCACTCTGTCCTGTGCGAGACAGCATGCCTCTGATGGAGCTGAGAAGGGGCCTAAGTCTCTGCAATTCATATCCATTCAAACTCCTGGCTTCAGTGGGTGGGGAGGGCTCTCTCTCTCTCTTTCCTCTCTCTTTTCCCTCTCTCTCTCTGTCCCTCTCTCTCTCTCGCTTTCCCTCCCAGTCCTCGGCAGGACTGCAATCTGGCGGCTCGTCTGAGATTTCTGATTGGCCGGTGCTGGCTGAGTGGGGACAGTGTTAGCTACAATTAGCTTTAATTTTGGTGGAGAGCCTGCTGCGAGGGAAAAAAGGGGAGATGTATCTCAAAGCAGCACCCCACCCCCACCCCCCCATCCTGCTACCCTCTCTCACCTCCGCAACCCTGTCCTGTCCCCGCACACAGATTCATACGAGTCACAAACGTATCTAGGAGAGTGGAAGCAGAGGGAGAGGAGCCAGTGTTCCATTAAAGCAGGAGAACTGACTGAATATGATGGGAAACAGATTGAATACATGCAGATTAATCCTGAGCACTGGCACTACTAGAAGTCAAAACTGTAGCTGGACGAGTATCTTTTTTGCATTTGTGTGTGTGCGTGTGTGCGTGGATGTGTGCGTGTGTGTGTGTGTGTGTGTGTGTGTGTGCCTGTGTCTGAGTGTGCTAATGGGGAGTTGGGTGCTATCAAAGATAGCCCTCTTGCTTTGTTCTTCCCATGTTTTTTTTTCCATTTTTACCAGACTGATGCTATCCTTACAAGAGGATAAAGCCCATGCATTCTCATACCCACACACAGAGGAAATGATTTTCAGTGCAGCCTAATGGGGAATTATTGAGTAAGGAAATTTGCACCACAAGAATTAAATTAGACACACTAAATTAATACTAAAAGCCACTCTGCGTTAAGAATATGACTTTGCAATCAAATTAGATTCATATAAACACACATATACACACATACGCACACACACACACACAAAAAAAAACTCATTGAGAGGTATTGTATAGTGGAATGAGCCCCTATATCTAAATTCATGTTAACGAGCAGAATCCAATTGGGTAGGTTGATTGCCTGGTAGAGAGGCAGCCAGAGGGGTCTTCTGGATGAGATTCAGTTTAAGGGGAGGGTGTGTGTGTGGGGCGGGGTGGCACGGGGTAAATAGCCACTCATCTATTCATCTTAATTGCATTTTCCTGTGAGCAAATTTCAAATCCTCATTTTCTTCTCCCCTTTTTCGCCAAAAGCAGGAGACGTGAGCTCTGTGATTGAGGTGTTCTGGCTCATTAGCGGAGGGATTAAAAGGCTGACGGTATCCGTCGGTGAAGCGGCACGCTGGCAGGAGGAAAAAAAAAACCTTGACGACTCGAGAGAAGAGAGGTCAGAGAGGAGAGGCCGACCCAGAGCCGTCAGACAGACGATGGGTGCTGCGGTTGGAGTGACTGACTGGAGAGAGAGACAGGACGACAGATGCGAAGAGACGAGGAGACGCGCAGGACAAGAAGGTAAAACGAGACAGAGAGACAAAAAAGAAAGTGACAAAGAGAGAGAAAGAGGGTAAAGAGAGAGAGAGAGAGAGAGAACGGAAGCGAACACCCTTTCCTTGTATGGATGAGAGCATTGACTCGCTCACTTAGCAAGCTTAACCAGCCTCACAGCTCTCAGGCAGACACACCCCCCACTCTCCCCTCTCCCCCAACCTACTAACCCCCCCACCCCTCACTTCACCCCAGCCCCCCCCAGACCCTCTTCTCCCTCATCCCCTCCACCTCTCTGGGCTGGACATACCTGTTCCAGGATAACATTGATGCGGTCCACTTCACAGTCGATCAGGAAGCGCTTCTCCTGTCTCCTGTCCATTTCCTCGATGATGCGCTTAAACTCCTGGGGGTCGGTGATGCTCCCCACAGATCGCGCCGTTACCTGCCAGTTATTAGCCACAGCTGCCTCCATGATTGCTTGAAGTATTGAGTACCCTTGACGAAGGGAAGAGGATGGGGGAGAGAGGTGGGAGAAAAAAGAGCGAGAGAGAGGGAGAGAAAAAAAAACAAGTTTCCAGGTTAGCCTAGCTTTGCTATGTTAACCATTTGACATATTTCCAACATCAAACGCTTCCTCGCTTACAGTCACGGACTAGACCAGCATTCTGTTCACAATTTCATTTTTTTTCTGTGTGTGCACTTATTTTGTTTTGTTGTGTGATTCACATTTTCTGCTCAGACAAATGTACTAACAGAGTACAGAGTGGGCGACGAAAGGGGAGAGACTTTTTTTTTTCTCCCTTCTGCAGTGAGCCAAGGACAGTTTTGTCTGGCCGCTTTGCAACACACAGAATACAAAGAGGACAGGGGCAATTATATGAGCTGCTCTCACATGTACGGCAATAAATGTCTACAAGGGAATGCAAATGGAGGGAGCGGAGGCTTGCCACAATGACTCCCACATCAAAATAATACCCATCTTTGGGCAGCACACATGTGAGATTGTCCTTGAGAACAGCTGTGAAGCCAAATAAAAGGAGAGACAAAAAGATGATTATTTTGCACTTCTTGTTAAGGAAGACCACACTGGCAGGGGCACACACACACACACACACACACATACACTACTTGAACAAGAGCATTTTTCATACATAATTCAGATGAGCTAGATATTAGTTTTACCAAGCTCTAAGTGCCCGTGTGGCCAAACGACATACTGTACTTTCAAGCGGTTCACTCAGCTGTGAGGAACGGAGAGATGGATCTGGGAAAACTGCTGGAGGTTTTATAGGGTTGCTCCCAGCAGAATAGATTAGTGTAGCTTTGAATGCAAATCAACTACAGCAACTACATTCATTGCGTACAGCAACTGATTTGGAATGTACAGTGTGTGCACTGAGTTCTTTGACTTATTCATTTGAGTCGACTGAGCTTTAGCAAAATGCCAATCACCATGAATTTTGGCTTTAGAAACTTTTGCCCGAACAACGCAACTCCCTTTTGCCCTTCAGTCTGGGTCGACTGGGTAATTAATTTTATTTCAAAATAAAAGCGGGTAGCCATTGGGGATTATGCAAATGAGCGAGTGGAGGTGTATGAATAATGCTGAGCTGAAATAGCCCGTCTTCATGTTGTTCCTGAGAAAGTGACTTTCTGCGGCGCCCTTATCGCCTTCGCTTGACAGAGGCGACGGCCCTGACAAAGCAAACGCTCCACAACAACAAACACCCCCAACCCCAGCCCTGCACCCCCCCCCCCCCCCCCCCCCCACTCCAGCGCTGCACCCAGCCCATTCCCAGTACAGATTGCCATGCGTCTCCGGCTATCTCTTCATTTATTCCATTCCAGACCACTCAATGGCTCAGCGGCTGTGCCCTTACGTGCACACATAGCCACACAGATAAGGCCCGGTCTCTTTCTTTTGCCTGCTCCCTTCTCCTTTCTCCCTCCCTCTCTCTCTCTCTCCCTTCCTTTCTCTCTCTCTCCCTTCCTCTCTCTCCTCTCTCTCTCTCTCTTTCTCTCCTCTCTCTCTCTCCCTCTCTCTCCCGCCTGTGTACCCCGCGTGCCCCCGCTGCTGCCGCTCTTCCGTCTCCATCAGGTGACCTTTCGGAGAAAAGCTCCTGCAAACGGTTGAAACAAATGCGCTGCGTGTCGTCCCTCACCCTACCACCCCAACCCCTCCCAGCACCTCCCACCCACCCACCCACCCTTCCATCCATCCTCCAGTTCAGTGCCCCTGCTGCTGCAAACCCTCACCCCCACCCACCATCCCTCCGCAGCCACCTCCGGCTCCAGCTTAGTCCAAGCAGACGCTGTGGTGAGGCAGCCTGTCAGTGCATTTGTGGGTGCATGGATGGGGGAGGGGTGAACGTTGGGGTGAGGCATTGATGCAGGTGTGGACCACGAACCAAATGTTCCCCGCCGCTTGGACAGATTTTAGCACCCTACAGACATGCAGTACATACAGCACTGGCATGGTAATGGAGAATATACAGGCATAGCCACGGGGCAGCTACACGGCTACGCTATTCTCCTGCTCTGGGAGGAGGAGGAGGTGCGAGGGGAATGGGGGGGGGGGGGGGGGGGGGTGGTATGAGATGCACCAACACGAGGCATGCAGGCTCCTGTTTTTGCTCTTTGACTTTCATCTCTCATTTGGAATTTGCAATTGCTTGACATTTAAAGAAAAAAAAATACTTGGGCTCCTTTGGGGAGGATGAATTTGAGAGGATTTACAAAATGATTCCACTCTCATAATTTTCTTCTTCATCCAAGCAGTACTCAGTTTACTTATTGAAGCTGGTATTTATTACAAGGCTTGTGAGGCATGTCGTTAAATTGGGCTAATCATCAGAAAGGCTCACATACTGTAGATACAAACAGAATAAGGAGACGAGCAGCAGCTGTTTGTGCTGGATTAATTCCCACTTCTCCCCACAATGCGTCATTAGTCAGTCACGGGAAAACATGTATGTCTACTCATTGAATATGGGCACGCTGCAACAAGGGTGTGTGTGTGTGTGTGTGTGTGTGTGTGTGTGTGTGTGTGCGCGTGCTTGTATATGCCCCGCACGCTCTGCAGATCCAAACTCCCTCCGGCGCTACATGGGGAGTTCGTTCAGGATGTGTATGGAATGTATTTTTCATCAATCTGGCCCAACTTCAGTTGGTAAAGTGGTTAGGTAGGGTCTGATGGCAGGGTGAGCGTTCCTGGTGTATTCATTATTCATGTGCCCTGGCCTGGCACAGCTCCTAGCATCTCGGTGGGGGGAGGCCTGTACTGAGCAGCATGTGTCCCCCACAGGTTGAGCAGGAGCTGGGTCAGAGTAGGACTCTGTGGTGGTGGTGGTGGTGGTGGTGGTGCTGGATGTGGGCAAATGGAAGGAGAGGGTGGGGATGGGGGATGGTTCATTCACAAGGTCTAACCCAAGATTCTAGAGCAGAGCAGAGCGCTCTAGAATCTTTGGTCTAAAAAAAAAAAAAAAAAATCCACTGGCAGATGGTCCTTGAAATACCATGCCCACAGCAGACATAAACAGTAAATGTGCACTGTAGGTGCTTGTAACATAGTGATTCTTAACTCACTCTGTTCTTTAGATTATTCTACTAGACTGCTGGTTTTGTGTCTTATGTATTACTGCATGCAGCAGTCCTTTATATTAGGAATGACATCATCCTGTGAGTTCGGTGTCTGAGTTCTAAAGACTTTCCTGTTACAAATTCAAAAATACATCAGAAAGCAACCACCTTGTATTACCTGCTTCTTAGTGTACAATAATAGAAACCTACAGTTATATGTAAAAGTAACTGCAGCATTTAACAAGTTAGGCTGTGTGTCTCTGTGAGTCTTGCTTGAGGTCCCAACCTGAACCTTTTTCCACATCACTGTGTTGTCAAATTTGAAGTCACCCTTGCAAATTGCACATTCTGTTGAAGCTCTTTGTTGCATAATTATGCATTCCTTTTTAATTTGTCTAATTAAAGTGTCGACTACAAACATCACTCATCCAGTCTGACAGCCTAAAATCCAAATGACATTAAAAACTGCCAGCTTCTAGGAGAGAAAGAGAAAGAGAGAGAGAGAGAGAGAGAGAGAAAGAGAGAGAGAAAGCAAAGACAAGGGGGATCGGCAGAGTGAGAGGGAGGCGGGGGTGAGATGTCTGAACACAGTGGAATGCATTTGTTAGAACTCTTCCTCTTTTAGGTTTCTCTCTGACTCATTGTTCTGCCTTTGTGCTCCTTGTGAAGTTGTCTTCTCTTAGAACCACATGTCAGAACTGAGGCACAAGCCTGCCGTCTTGATTAAGATCAAATAGAGTTTTTCCCCCCTATTGTTTGGAAATAGATGATTAGCACCTTCACTATCTTCACTCCATTGCCTAGGCATATCAGGATTGGACCAGCTCAGTTCATTTCAAGATTTTTCGAAAAGATTCATACCTCTTCCCATCTTTACATTTGTATGGAAATTAGCAGATGAAATCTGACTGTAGTAAATATTCTTCTCCCCACAAATTGGAATCCGCCCCACGCACCTACCCACCCCCTCCCCAGCTTACTTTTTCTTCAAAGTCAGCAAAAAAAAAAAGAAAAAGTTTTCACACTGACGTTGGAAGAAAGACGAGGAGACCGTAGGGCCTAACACAAAGCTCTGACAGCTACAACCCAAAACCACCTGCAACTTTCCCATATACAAACACAATCAATTGAAAAGCCTCGATCACACACACATACACGCACACACACACTCACACACAGACAAAAACACACCCCAGCTGCTATATTTGAGCTACAATCACATCAAATAGCTTCCAACTGCAGTTCCTCAGCTATTATAGAGTTAATTAGTGAGTCAACGCTAATTGACATCTAGACTTGAATCTCAGATGATTCATTGATTCCCATCCCCTCCAGTCCATTTGCATAACCATCCATGGTAAATCATGGCCAGTGAGTCTCCGTCCTTGCCAGCAGCCATTTACAACCCAGCGGCCTCTGCACTCTTGGGCTGGCAGCCATTTTGGGCATTAAGCTGATCAGAAGCGTCCGGAACGGGCGATCTTGACAGAGTTCAGCTAGGGGGTCGCGTGTTTACCTGCTCCTGCC